>VXCM01000577.1:86432-163974 GCA_014773175.1 Lucifuga dentata | reverse complement strand
TAAGTACTTAAAATCCTCCACCTTCTTTATCTCTATTCCCTGTAACCTCACCATTCCACTTGAATCTTTTTCAAGTGGAATGGAATCGCTTTTTCAAAATGGGATGTGATCATTTAAAATTTCTACTTTGACCAGTTTCGTGCTTAGATCTTAATGGCACCAACTCATATTGCTGTTTTGTGTTGGAGCCAACAATTTCTGCTGCATATTTGGATATTTTTGGATAACATTATTTCCATTTATCTTATTATCCAAACTAAAAACAGTGGCCTATGAGCATTGGTGGAACCAACGATGCATAAATTTGACAAAAAACATGAACATGCTGATGTGTGAGAGGCGCACCCCTAAATATTCAGAGCCATTTCCTTAACTTCCAAGAGAACTTAGCACCTTAAATCACAACTTCAGCATTTCTGGAGACAAACAAGTGGCTCTTTCACTCACAAGGCAGTCCAGCTGTGATACAGGTGTCTTGTTGCCTGGGTGACTGATGTCCCACACTTTGACGCAGCCCTTGCCACCAGTGTAGACATGGCGTGTTGGGTTACTGATCGTGACAGCACACACCACCTCCCCATGGCTGAGAGTGTTGATCTGTCGTGCATGGCGTGGGATCCCAGGGCCGATCAGCGCATCTGGGGGAAATGGTACTGGCTGCATTTGTCCATCAGCGCTCACGTGAAAGGAGTAGGCTCTGCAGAAAAGGAATGGATTGCGTGGGTGTTAAAAAAATGCAAATGTGAAAAAGGGGAGAGTTTATTTCATATTCATTTTTTAAATCTCCATTAAAATCTACAGTAGGAATACATACGGTTTTCCACCAGGAATCCCTGACAGGTTGGGAGGAAGGCCAGGAACACGTATGTGGTGGTGAGGATCAAATCCAACCTAGACAAAAAGAGATGGTGGCACTTTAACAGTTTAACAAAAATTCAACCATACAAAAAAAAATCCAACGCTCCCAAAGCAGCTGCTGGTATCATGATTTGATGTGGAGAATCAAACTGATGACAAACTTAAGTTAAAATTAAGATGTACTGTCCAAATATTTTAATACAAGACATATAATAATGTTATGTAAATCTAGCTGTGTCCTGATTATTATTACACTGGATGTGTCACATTTTGAAGTTTTTACATTTATACTGTATATAAATATCAACATATGGAAACATATAAGTCACTTTTTCCTCCATGTAAGTTGTTACAGGCAGCCTTTTTTAAGTGAACATTAATGTTTACTTTGGACATTAACTGTGAGTAAATAACTGAATATGTATAAAAACATACATTGTAAGTGTACGTATGTATGTGAGTGTATACCACTTGTGTGCGTCCATATGCTGCCACAGCAGCAGCAGCCACAGCACTCATCTGTGGGGAAATGTTATGGAGGCCCGTGTATGCTGCTCCTGCGCCGCTCAGCTCTCCATTCATGCCCGGGTGGGGCACTATGCCAAATGGACCAGGGTACGAGCAGGGCACTGCTAATGGAGTACGAAGGCCAGGAGCTACAATACAAAAATACGAGGCTCTTTGTGACATTTTGGGCATAATGGAGTTAATTACCTTGTTAAAAATAAACTCAAGGCTCCAACCTTCTCTGTTATAATCTAGTTGTACTTTTCTTCTGGTGGTTCTGCTCTTTATAACTGTTGTTTTTCTCGTTTATGGCTCCTAATGCACATGTATTGTGAATACAGGGGAAAATGATGCTTGTTCTATGCTGTCACGTAAGCAGCTGGTCACACCTAATCCGTTTATCGATCCATTTCCCTTAGTCATGCTTTTTTTGTCATTTTGCATTAACATTTATCACAAACTCCATGTACAGAACACGTCACTACACTAAGTTCAGCCGGCTCCTTTTGAAGTACGTAGAATGCAGCGCTGATATGTATGCAAGGCCACTCTTCACTCAAAGTGGTTTACCTCTGAAGTGTCTTTTGTGTGAACTGAAGTAAGAAGGAGTCGGTTAGTGATTTATATCATTCCTGTTTTTTACATTATTCTCTGCAAATGTACTTTACAGTTGTTTTGAACTTATTTTGCTATAGATTAGATTTCGGCTAGATCTCACTTAAAAAAGAGCTTTTGCCTGAGTGCATCCTCTCTTGTAAACACATTCTTATTTTACATTTTTTTATGCATCTATAGATCAGTCTCTCAGCTCTGAACACTCCTTACTTTTTAAGTTGCTGAAATGCTCACCAAGGGCCTCGACTCCTGGAGGTTTAGTGGGAGCAGCCCTCAAATTGGGGGTAGAGGTGCTGCTGGGTGTTGGAGCGTCAGATCGAGACGTGGGGGTGCTGGACTTGGACACGGGCGTAGTGGACTTCTCATTCTACACCGCAAAAAACACCAATCCCAATCACAAAAGGACTGAGCATGTCTGGACAGTTATCTAATCCTTCACCTCAGGTGGAGGAAATTTCTCGGTGCAGCAGTGACTGATCCTGACAACCACACATGCTTTTACAGAGTTTAAGATTTAGAATTGGAATTAATTTTTACTTTTCTGCTACAGATTTAATCCAGGGCTTTCACTTGGATTTTCACCTTTGGATTTTGCCATTTATTTTTTTAAATGTTTTTTTTTTACTAACAAATAGAGCTAAACAACAGTGTTCATTTTCCTGTTCTTCACCTCTGCTACTTGAGCTCTGAATATTAACACTCCTCTAAACCTCTCCTACAATTAGTACTTTTCATTTTTTACTTTTTCCTTAATGCCTAAAAATATAAAAATATCCTGAAAAATTATGGAAAAAAAAAGATCAGAGGGCTATTATTACCTAAATGACTTACCAAATTAATCTCTTTGCATTTGGATGAAGGTGTGCTGCTGGAGGAGGCGACAGAAGAGGGACTCAGGGGCGCATCCTTCTTCAACAGGCAACTTTTGTCCAATCCATTCTCCCGAGGAGAGTGGGCGGGACTTCCTCTAGGAGAGACCGGGTCCTGTGGTGAGCAGAGACCAAGATGCAAAAATAAGATGGATTCATTATTTTGGATCAGATAACACATTTTACTCAGTGCTTGCAATTGTTGTACCTCATTAGAGACATCCACTACCAAGTTGTCGTCACTCTTCTCTGCATCGCTTTCCTGAATTGATATGAAACACTGATTAAAGAAGGAGGCAAACACACCACTCTCACTGCAGTGAATAATCTCTGATTTTGCACAAACGAGTGAGATCAAACTGACAAGGATGTTATTGGACAATGGTTCTCAATCCTGGTTCCAAAGTACCACCACACTGCATGTTTCCATCTCTCCTTGCTCTACTCTCAGATAATTAAATTAGGTGTGTTTAGCTCATCAAGATCTGTGAGGCACCAACTCCTGATGAAGTGAATACACCTGATGATCATGTACTATCTCTATTGCCACCAGTCCAAAATCACAGCAATGGCAAAAACTAGTAATGACTAGAAGGGCACTCATTAGAGAGCATACCATGCCAAAGCCAAATAAAATGGATCCTTGGATCTGGACAAAAGTGCACCTACTCATAGTCTAACATGGGATAAATATATCTGATTTTACCTCTGAAGAAATTGATAAAATATTAAAAAATATCATGTCTCGCAATGTCAAGAAATAATTTTAAAAGCTCCTGGATCCGCCAGATGGCTTGGATTGGTAAAATAATGAAATCTTCCCTAAACCAGACCCCCACCCTTCCACCAAGTTTTATCTAAATCAGTTCATAACATTTTGAGTAATCCTCAAATAAACCAATTAACTAACCAATACACATGAGTGAAAATATAACATGTGGGTTTGGATCAATGTGGCTCTTTTGCTGTAACTTCACAATACTTTAGAGCTTTAATTTGTCTTTTGTCTACTTTGATTTTGAAGTTTTTGCCTCTACTGTGACGAATACTGAAGCCAGTTTTAACAGTGCTTCAAAGCTGCTCCTTTAGTATCCCTCAACAGGACAATCAGTCTTTAGTAGACAATCTCTTCTATCAGGTTAGAAAAAGTTAACTTTGTCTTCACTTACATAGCGTGTAGATGCTAACTCCTTATCATCTGTCTTCTGTTTCTTGTTGTCAGAGGAGTAATCACTAGGAGTCCTGTGTTTCTCTCCGGTCCGGAAACTGGCTGAAGGAGACACAGATGAGCTCTGGAAGAAAGAAAGAAAATGATGAACAGGGGCTTAAGACAACAGACACCAGGGATTCATAAGAAATCTCTACACAGTCAGACTAAATACGTGCTGTGATAACTGAAGCACATTCTTAAAGCTTCCCTTAAGTTAGTCAGCACATCGTTTTCCCTTTACTGGGAAAACTGTTTACTGAAACATTGTAGTCGTCAAGTGTGTCACTAGTAAAAGCCAATGAAGATGCCACGTTAATGAGCTGCTTCATATTTAAGAGCCACACTTCATACTGCTTCATCTGGTGTCAAAGTGAAATTGACAAGTGAAATTGGCAAAGGAAACCTGAATTCTCTGATACAGAGCTCCACATTGTAAGAGATTGACACTAAGATGAGCAATACATCCCATCCACACGTTATTCTCCGTGTGGTGTCAGTACTCGAAGGGGGTGGAGGGTGCTCTGTGTGTGTGTGTGTGTGAGAGAGAGAGAGAGAGAGAGAGAGAGAGAGAGAGAGAGAGCGCACGGAGGACCGTGCTTGAGGAAGAGGCATATTGCCACTAGAATGTGTACAAGATCAGATCAAAACTCACCATTTAAATAAACTGAGTGATCAGCTGAGTGGGCTTATCAATCAAATTTATTGGTCAGTAACACATGTAAGGCAAATACAGTTTAAAACGTCACCCAGATTTCAAACCACTGAAATTTACCACCAGACTGAAACAGGCCTTAATTTCTGCGTGACAGTGTTTTGCTATGAATAGCTTCCCCGACATACGAACTACCGCAGTAACGTCTCCTTCCTGGCAAACAGTAGAAGATGCCGGTAACAGACATTTATGAATGACGGAATATGGTTGCTTGACGATATTTATCCTTATTGACGCATTATGTCTGGTGCTATGCTTTATGAATCTCGCCCCATGTTTTTTAAATTTTATCAAGTATATTCAGTCTCTTACATGTCCCTAAAGGAACTCAAAAGTTAGTTTGTGTGAAAAATAAAAATAAGAAACTGCCCTCATCATAATAGTACATAAACAGATAAAATACAGGTTTCACAAGGATTCAGATTATATACAGGTCTATCTAATCCTGTCTGTAACACATACTGTATACTGTACAGTAGACAAGCATTGCAATTACACTCACACTGACACCTACAGGACATTAAGTCCATGTTTCTGGACTGTGGCCAGACAAAGGAAGTACATGCAAAATCCACACACAAAAGAGTCAGACTAGGCAGATTCAAGCCAGGACCTTCCTGTTTCTTGCTAAGGCAAACATGGTAACCACAACCCCATCCCCTTATCATAATCGGGTTGGACAGCTCTAGCTAACAGGGTAGAGAGATAATCTACTCACTCTACCAATTACATTTAACTTAACTTCAAAATCTGTACCGACACTTGACTCAATGTGTATTGTAGAAAGTTTTGGACCAATAGCAAGTCAAGTAATTAAAGGAAATTTGGTGCAGGGGTCCTAGGGTAAAGTCATTTTAATATGAGTTGGTGAATGTGGGCCGACATTTTAATGGCAAATTTAGCACTTTTTTGCAGCCAATCAGCAGTGCTCCCCCAAACAGAAACATGAGGGAGATCAGTCCACTGATGTCTGTCTTTTTTTAATCATATATGGGATCCTTTAAATGCCATTACTGAAGAACTAATTCCCTCTGAGAAGCAAGGATCAAAATTAGGTCAACTAAGTATTTACGCTCTTCCTTCGTCTGTCCCTCCTGATATNTCTCTCTCTCTCTCTCTCACTCACTCACTCACTCACTCACTCACTGGCTCATTGGGAAGCGTTTCTTACCCATCAGACGATGGACAGAGGAGAAAAATAAAGCAGGACCTTTAACTCGACCTTTCCGCTAACTCACGCTTGTAACCTTTCCACTGCCCTTTGCCGTGATGCAAGTGTTGATGACAAAGAATCTGTAGGCGCGGAGTAATGGTTTGGTTTGTGTGTGTGTGTGTGTGTGTGTGTGTGTGTGTGGTGGGGCGGCACTTGTATGTTTACATTTTAGTACTCTGTATGTGCAAACATAGTAGTGATGTCAGTGTGTGTACAGATGCGTGCACGTCTCTCTATGAGTGAGAGCATGTTGTCTCTCTCTCTCTCTCTCTTCAGACTGATTAGATTAATTAGCCTGTAAATTAGCTCTTTCAAAAACATCAAGGCAAATTAATTTCACTGCAGAGACAAATGAAGGCCCCGCTGGCAGTGAAAGCATTGAGTGTGTATAACCGTGCAACGTGCCATGCTTAAAATATTCATTTACTAGCACATCATCATTGCATTTGCTCCCCATTTTAAATTAATTCCCATTTCAACATGATGATACCTGTAGCACTTGTTTGATTAATTCTTTTTTCCCTTTTACAAAGGCTCAGTTTGGCCAAGGCACTCCTGTCAATAAAGATGTTGCCTGGAACCATAAATTCAAGGCTAGTAAATATCAAACCTGATTAGGTTTGGGTATGCTGGTATGAAATACCCACATGTATTGTGCAAGGATAGAGATTTTTTTTTTTTTTTTTTTTAACCATTTATGCTGCGTATAAAGTATTTCTGTACACCACAGGAAGCGGGAATTGTTCCTTTGTTAACCAGGAGTTATTTTCTTGTTCCAGAACCATTTATAGTTCCTGCTCCAGGATAGGTACTTTCCAGCAGTGTTAACCTACGTTTATACACAGCAAAACTAAAAGTTCTGACTGATTTGAAATTAGATTGACTAAAAATACAAAGCAGTGCAGAGAAAAATTAAATAAATGAAACCAAAGTACAAGACAAGCAATGATCACAATAATCAAAGAGGCGTAGAAGTAAATGACATACAGTAGAAGTAAGCAATAGAACCCAATGGGTCCTATTCACAGAATAGGACCCATTGGGTTCCTATGTGAGTACCATCTGTATGAGATTCTGCAATATTTTTGTTGGTGAGATTAGACAACAGTTTGGTTCATCGGCATGAGGATAAGTTGTTGTAAGTTGTGTTTGTGTTGTAGAAATGCTGCAACTGTCTGAGTAGATGTCAATTGCTCTAATTCCCATAAGTTTCACTGTACTTGAAGCATGGTGCTGTGTGCGTGTGTGTGTGTGTGTGTGTGTGTGTGTGTGTGTGTGTGTGTGTGTGGACAGACAGATTGAGACAGGCAGCAGCAACAGGCAACACAGAGGTTGATGCAAAGAAGACATTTAGTGCCACTAGAGTGTGTGAGCAATCAAAACTTTCAATTTAAATAAACTGACTGATCAACTGAGAGAGTTTATCCGTCAAAGACATTGATCACTAACACACGTGAGGCAAACACCTACAGTTTAAAACATAAAGTTAAAACATCTCTAGAGTTCTTACCAATGAAATTTACCATCAGAGTGAAATAGGTCTTCATTTTTGCATGTTGATGTGTTTTATGAATATCCTATCTGACATACAATGGCATGCATGCAAAGGAAATACTGTAGTAAAGCTTCTTTCGGGGAAAATGCTAAAAAAAAAAAAAANTAAAAAAAAAAAAAAAGCTGGTAACTGATGTTTATGAATGAGGGAATGTGGCTGCATGATGCTATTTGCCCTTTTTGACACATTACATCTGGTGCTGTTTTCCTTCTCCTCTACCCCTCCTCTCATTCTTTTCCTTCCTTTTAGCCACATCATTTTGCCTTTTTGTCATAGCTTCTGATTGGAGAAGTCATTTTATCCCCAAAAATCATCAGAGCAAAGGTAAGACAAAATATGTGAAAAATGAAAGAAAAAAAAGAAACATACAGAGAGAAATATGTCTTCTCTTTAGAAATCCCATATTTTATGTCCTTTGTTTCTCGGGCTCTCTCTTTCTAATGCACACAAATGAGGCCCCTGTGGACATCCAGAAGCTGCAACACTGGGTGCATGTTATCTGGTTTAATCCATCACCTCTGATCCTTGTGTTTGGTCCAATTTGTATCTGTTCCTTCTGGTAACACAGCATGGAAAGGCAGAGCAAACAGCAGACTGTGCACACACACACACACACGCACACACATACACACATCCCAACATCAATGAAAAGAACCACATAAAGCTTGTT
Source organism: Lucifuga dentata (assembly GCA_014773175.1). Taxonomy (NCBI): domain Eukaryota; kingdom Metazoa; phylum Chordata; class Actinopteri; order Ophidiiformes; family Bythitidae; genus Lucifuga; species Lucifuga dentata. The sequence continues at coordinate 155,765 of VXCM01000577.1, read as the reverse complement.
TCAAGATCAAAACCAAAAAATGACAAAAAGAAGCCTCAGCCTGAACACAACAAGCTGCGGTTTCAACAGGTGAGCCATTCTAAAGGTTGTTCTAAATTTGAAAGGAGCCTTATCGCAGGAATTCATGTCTTACTCTTTTCCTACGCATACAGTACAAAATACTCCATACTAACTCTAACAGGTTTTAATGTGTTGAAATCAGAAAAGTCACTAAATTAAATATACTTAGTAATTTCTGTATGCAGACTAAATCCATCTGATATTTGTCTAATGACTTGCAATGGAATGCACAGCAGAAAGGAGAAGGACCATGATGAGAGGCTCCCAGAATATTATGACAAATCAAAAATAATGTAGTAAATCTTTGCTTTCTCTTTGTTTCCAAATTTTAAACTACCAGCAGTCAAAAGTTAGTTTATTCACACAAAATGGTTCACTATAATTTATTGCATACTTAGTGCATAAACAGCGTACTATGGAGTTTAGTATAAACTGTGTGATATTTTTTATATGGTATGAAATTGGGACACCATATGCTTAAGTTTGGCTTTGCTTGAGTGGATAAATTCACAGACTGAAGCAATCATCATCTCCTTTAACTAGTTTTTGATGAAAACTGATCACATGATGAAAACATCCTAAAACATCCTAACACAAAAATTCCAAAAGCAAAAATAAATGGCATCAATAACTAAACCAAAAATTATTTTTATTTGGTATGTATTACAATACAGGCTTAAGAAGGTGCAGTCCTTGAACGCAGCACGACAATATAATTGACTATAGTGGCAGAAGTAAGTATTCAGACACGTGTGCCTACACCCACATACCTTTGTTGGCGTGTGAGGTGCTAATGCCAAGCACATTAAGACACAGATGTTCATGCAATTCACACACACTGTACCCTGTGGACTGTTGCCAAGGCAACTGTAGACCACTGACAAGGGGCTTATTGGTTTAATGAAGTGACTGTTGGCCGACATGTCAAAGAGCAGCTCTGTGTGTGCGTGTGTGTGTGTGTGTGTGTGCGTGTGTGTTCTTGCAGTACACTAATGAAAGGCATTCATCATTCTGGTTTCTCTATCCTTACCACTGATTTCTAACTACCTCACGCACATGCACACACACACATGCACAGACTGCTAATCGCTCCCATCATGGTGCATACAGCTCTGTGTGTGGAAGAGGATATGCTACATGAGGGGCAGGAGATAACATATTAAACATTCCTCTCCTGTCTCCACCTACTCCAAAGCACCAGAGAGCACAGGCCACTAAACTCATGTGCATGAGTGTGCATGTGTGTATGTGTGTGTGTGTGTGTGTATGAGCAGATGATAGGTTCACTAGTAAAGCTGCTGGAATGAAGAAATGCTAATGCGTTCATTGAGTATTCAACAAACCAAATGTTTGCCTTGGGAAAAAGCTCTGCTTAAGGGACTAATTACGACAAGCGTTTCTCTCTTTCTGCTCCCGCTTTTCTTCACTAACACTAACAGCTTTTTGCTTTTTTTTTTTTTTTTTTTNTTTTTTTTTTTTTTTTTTTGCTTTGCTCATCTGGGGGGGGTTCTCATTCCTTTGCTGCTTCTGAGTCAGTTTTTCAAAGTACATTTTTTTACACTGAAATCTGTGGAATACATTATACTTTACAAAACATTATTATTTGTGGCAGTGATGCTTAAGCTCATATTGAACACTATTAGTAAAATGAGCCGCTTTTTAAAATAATATTTCTCTTTCTCTATATTTAAAATTAGTTTCTGTTCAATATTTGAACCTTATCATATCTCAGGAAGCCCTTACTGCTTGTGTAGTTTAGCATGCACTGTCCTGTGTATTTATTGTGTTTTTGCACTGCTGTATAGAGCTGCACTCTCACTTAAAACCATAGAAAAATTGTTGGTCATAACAGAATTACACTACAGTCACATGGATAATGAAATTAAGTTTTACATCACCAAAATCAGAACCAGTTGTCCCAGCATTTTCCATATCAACCAACCAATCAAATAGCATATTCTTCGATTAATATAGCAATGGTAAAGTCTGAAAAAACTTGAATTTTTAAAAACTCCAGCTCATATTGAACACTATTAGTAAAATGAGCCGCTTTTTAAAATAATATTTCTCTTTCTCTATATTTAAAATTAGTTTCTGTTCAATATTTGAACCTTATCATATCTCAGGAAGCCCTTACTGCTTGTGTAGTTTAGCATGCACTGTCCTGTGTATTTATTGTGTTTTTGCACTGCTGTATAGAGCTGCACTCTCACTTAAAACCATAGAAAAATTGTTGGTCATAACAGAATTACACTACAATCACATGGATAATGAAATTAAGTTTTACATCACCAAAATCAGAACCAGTTGTCCCAGCATTTTCCATATCAACCAACCAATCAAATAGCATATTCTTCGATTAATATAGCAATGGTAAAGTCTGAAAAAACTTGAATTTTTAAAAACTCCAGCTCATATTGAACACTATTAGTAAAATGAGCCGCTTTTTAAAATAATATTTCTCTTTCTCTATATTTAAAATTAGTTTCTGTTCAATATTTGAACCTTATCATATCTCAGGAAGCCCTTACTGCTTGTGTAGTTTAGCATGCACTGTCCTGTGTATTTATTGTGTTTTTGCACTGCTGTATAGAGCTGCACTCTCACTTAAAACCATAGAAAAATTGTTGGTCATAACAGAATTACACTACAATCACATGGATAATGAAATTAAGTTTTACATCACCAAAATCAGAACCAGTTGTCCCAGCATTTTCCATATCAACCAACCAATCAAATAGCATATTCTTCGATTAATATAGCAATGGTGAAGTCTGAAAAAACTTGAATTTTTAAAAACTCCTTCTCAAGCTATGTTATAAGTGACCAGAAATGTGACTACAAAGTAAACTCAGACATCTGCAAAAGGAAGAAAGAAATGACTCACCTTTACTGAGTCTCTGTCTGAGGAAGCAGAGGGGAAAAGAGAGGGGGGAAAAATTTAACTGATTTTTGCCTGAACTACAAGCACAAGACACATGAATATACATGATGTAACAATAAACACACACAAAATTATAACAGTACTTAAAATGTACAGAAACACAGAGAACAGATAGAGACAAAGAGGAACGGAGTTTATGACTGATTTCCTTTGCTTTTTGTTTAAATAGCTTAATCAGGGTAAAATACAACAAAAATCAAGTTACTTTGCTTTTTGATGAGTCCTAAAATCATATTTTTACTTCCACCAAACAGGTTATGTTTTCACCAGTATCTGTCTGTCTCGCTGGGGGTGGTAGCTGGGACTTTGGTCAAGGAAGAGTTGATTAAATTTTGAGGCAGATCTGGATCAGAATACATTTACAGTAATTTTTTGCAATTTTTTCACTTTCTTTGACCTTGCAAGACATTTTATATCATAAATGTACATGCAGCATGGGTCACGTTAAATGGCATTGCTATACACTAACAAATAAGATTTTTTTTTAAAAATGGCTTAGACGTATTTTCAGCAGGTACAGATATAGATCCAGAAGAAGATGTTGTCTATAAAACCACTGCAGAGTCATTTCGCATAATGAACCATTTTCACACATCAGGTTTCAAGGTAACAATAGTACAGTAAGAGTCTGGCTTTAAGAAAAAGCTAAATGAGAGAAGTGTTAAGCGTTGGTGGAGGTACATGCTCACTGAGTGGGACAGGATCACCTCATTTGTTTCTGATAAACATTAACTTGCTTTAAGTGTCACTTTCTTCATAACAGACCAGTGATCTGCACAAAGTGTTATATTAAGATACTGACACATAAATTTCTGAAACAAGGGAAAGGTTCGTGACAAGAAGCAGAATTTTCTCACCATGCTACTAATTAGTTTCTCATTAAAAAAAAAAATTTTTTTTTGAAGGCTCAGCATGACTTGGTGAGAAGTTTTATTATTTTGCAAGTGACCTTATAGTGAGAATTTTCACGATTATTTTGGAGCAAAGCCTGATTAGTGTTTATCATTTAACAGAGACAGTTTTAAAAGTAATTTCAAACTGTAAACCTGTCAGTCAAATTATGAACTGCTACTGAGTCATATTAGTGCTTTTAAAGAAGGACTAGAAAAGCAGAAAGTCCTGTGATCATCAGATCAGTGTGAATTAGAAAAGCAAATATCATAAATGTAAATGTTATGTTTAGCTGTATGCATTTTAAAAGCAAAGGTGGTCAACACATTACCAGATTTATAAATTAAAGGAGCCAGAGGATAAAATGACTAAATCTTTCCACAAAGTGGCAGCAAGCAAAAATGTGCATTTAAAGAAACACACTCTATGAAAAGCAAGGCAAACAAATCTCTTCCTCTATATGCATGTACATTTACAGCCACATACAAATAAACACACACACATATGTAGGAGCACAGCAAGAGATGGAATAGCATCCATGTTATTGATTCTGCTGCCTAATGGGGTAAAGTATTACCTGAAGCAGCTGCTGTTAGCTTTACTAGAGCTACAGGGCAACGTTAACTGCTCTACTGCACTGTAAAAAACCTCGCAACAAAGCTGTAAGCGTAATTACAGACTGACACACACAGAGAATCTCTGTACTGTAATTAACTGATAGAACACAAAGTCAGGCTTAGAATTAGTCTGTGTGAACAACAGAAAAGTGGCATCATACTGGTTACATATGAGTCCCTATTAGTCTAATTAATGTGGTGTAATGACACATCATAATTTTTTATTGCTGATGTTCCATATTAACAATTAAGCTTCACTAGTACAGTACAAGTGGTGATGGGCTTTTTACTCAATGTTCTAGCCTGTACTAGTTTGGGATCATTAACAGCATGTTGAGAAAAGCTGCTCCTCTCTCACATGTGTTACATGTGGTTCTTGTTATTGTGTTTTAGAAAATCTCAGGCATAAAATTCATAGCGATGTATTGTGGTTCACAGTTCTCAGGTCTAAAGAAGTTTTGGCCGTTTATCCTAGCATGATGGGGAAAAAGAGAAAGACAGATGATTTGTGGCATTAGTCTCTGGCTGAACACAAACCAAGGCAACATGGCTACACAGCGTTTGTCGTATCTAAATATGAGATCTTAAACACTTAAAAACTAGGGTTTTGTTGGACTAGGCGACTGTGACAACCATAAGTCAACTGATTTTAGCCACTATCACCAGCTTTACAGCAGTTAATTGGTAAAACAATACTGTTTTTGTATATTTACACATATATCTTTCTTCAGGTTTGTAGCAGTGCAATATTCCATTTGAGCAGTGGCATCAAATGTTGAACAACTGTCTTCTTTTTTTAGGTCACCGACAACTATAGTCCACTAGTTAATGTCAAGTATAATTCAACTAGTAAAAATGAGTCATTATGAAGCCCCTATTGAGAACTAAAGTCAATATATTTAGGAAAATATTTTTACGGTAAAACACAAAAAAAGATTTGAATGAATGCAATCAACATGTGATTTTGAATAATTTAGGAAGTATTGTCTTATATCAATATCAAGACAGTGCTACGATAATTATCCTAGTATGCCTAAGGACAGTTTCTACTTTAAGTTGTTTCTAATTACCTATTTGTTGCACCATTCTTATGTGTAACTAAATATATCATAATATAAATAATCAAAATAAATGTGCTGCTGCAAAAACAGCAAGGAGAAACAAATTTTGGCATTGTGATTAAGTATGTGTAACACATAAACAATTATTGATGGATGTTGAGATTCAGTTGAGACATGAACATTAACACCTTAACACACACGCCAGCATTTACTAAACATGCAGTACGCACAGATAAAGCAGCAGTCCATACCTCTGTGGTGCTCACTGCTGCTGTCGTGGTGTTTCCTCTCGTCTTTGAGTGGCAGCTGGTGGCTCAAAGCAGACGATAAAGCCAGCAGGCTGCTGGCTCCGGGGGGCAGTGGAGGCTGGAGGCCCGCTGGGTGAGGTGTGAGTGGGATGGGTATTGCGTGGCCATGGGAGAGATGCTGAGCCTGGAGCTGCTGCTGCTGAAACACATGAAGAAAGAATATTAATAAATCCTTTGATGTCAACAGCCCAGCCTACCTACAGAAAATGTTGATACTACGTGATTGTGCAGGTCACAAAAAGTGGTGTGATGGAAAAAACAAAAAGTTGTAGGAAGCTTGGGAGAACAGATGGGTGTAAAAAAAACTCCAACACCACAGGCCACTTGTCTTTAAAAATGTAACTGTGGCTACACAATTCTCAAACCGCTAACCTTGTTCTCTTTAATCAAGCATTTTAGTTGCCTAATCTTAATACCATTCTATAACACTGGAGTTAAAAAGATGTTTAAAAGTGTCGGCGCTGAATGAGTGGATCGTGAACCCTTGTGAAATGGTACCGGATGAAGAGCGCTACCTCGCTTGGAATAGGTAAACCAGAGTGTCATCCTGGAGCCAGGCCTGGGAGGGGAGCTCACCCATGTGCCCCATACAAGCTTTACCCGAAAAAAAACAACATGGGATTGCTGCCACATAGACCCACTATCCACAAGGATATATATATATAATGGTCTGGTGTGTTTCCACTCCAGCAACATATTAGGTGGGGCTTTAGTGGACTGCCCCCTGAATTCATAAATTGTCATTTAGATGTTGTTCAATGTCACCTCTCTGGTGGAGAGGGAACTCATGCAAGAGGTTGTGTGATACCAACTTGATATACTTAGTCTCGCCTCTAAGCACTGAAACCAAACTCCTGGATATGGTTTGGACGATCTGCTTTTCTGGTGCTGCCCAGGGGTTAGACATGCCAGGCAGTCCCCAGACTAGCACCTCTGTGATGGACTTCTCCCAAAGAAGAAGGTTGCTTCTGTGCAATAACATGTCATGAAAGGGAAAACTGACTGCGCCTTTGGAGGATCGCCACCTAGTGGGGTGAGTTGGATCAGGAAGTAGGGCAGGCTGCAGGCCAGATCTGGTACACCAGCAAAGTCTGCATTCCCTTTTCAACGCTGATTTTTATTTCAGCATCTAATACATGTGTCTCTATATCTCTGTACGTGTGTGTGTGTGTGTGTGTGTGTGGGTGTGTGTGTTCAGTATACCCACTCCAATGATGGCATTGAGTTCAGCCATGGTTACTTGCTTGGCCCTCTCCACAGTCTGCACCACCTGCTGCTGATGCTGTGTGAGTGCGAGAGAGAGAGAGAGAGAGAGAGAGAGAGAGAGAGCAGAACGATGTAACTGGGACAAAAGGGACAGATTGCAACATCATCATCATCACACATACACAACGAAATGAAACAGAAAATTAGCAAATGCTGACATTTAAATTAGTCAACTTTCTGTTGATTGACTAATCAAACAAAAGTTTCAGCATCATTTTCCAGTCAGCTGAGCAGCACAATGAAGACTAGCAGTGAGGAGTGAGAAGAGAAAACAGCTGAACTGAAGCAAAGGAAGATAGATACAGAAATGCATCGTAAAGAACAAACAGAGATATTTGCAAAGGCAGAGAGACAGACAGATGGAGAGAGACCACTAAAAAGGCTAAGTCATTCAAAGGGTAGACAGAGAGAGAAAGACAGATCCAGACAGCGAGAGGGAGTGGTGAGATCCATCCAGGGGCGCAAAACTTCAAAGTAGGCAAGAGATGAAAGAGCTTATCAGGTGTGGAAATGAACCTGACCATCGAGCTCAGCAACACCTCTGTGGACTGAGTCTAACCCTTTCTGAGTGTAAAAGCACACAAAACACACACACATACACACACAAGCATGCGCACACAGGCATCCCTGTGTATTATGAATATTGGAAAATAGCTTTTAGCTATCATTATCATTAATTCCAAAGATTAGTGGTTAAAAATTTAAAAAAAAAACTGATGTTTTTGTTCAGATTTATGGCTAAACACAACACTGTTTACATGTGTCTGTAATCAGCAATGGATATGAGCACAAATTATTCTTTAGGCAGAAAATTACAGTTTTGTTTTGTTTTTTTTTTAATTGGTTATGGTCAAGCATTTCTCAACAGAGTGCTCCCTTTTTCCAAAATGCAACAGAAGCAACAGCAGTTAACCGCACATCCAAAACGCACTAAAATGACACAAAGGTTTCACATGTCTCAATCATTTATCAAAACACGAACAAACGTTCTCTCCTAACTGTCATTCATAATAGAGAATGACATGAAAAAACACCAACAGCAGGAAGCATTGCAAGATGCTGCATTTTGTCTTTAAAGTATCTTTGGGTTTGACTATTATGGAAAGTAGAAATGGGTAATTTTTTGTCATTTGTTCATCAATTCTGTATCTGATTTTTTTCTTTGGACTGTGTGGGCATGTAACCCTAACCCTCACTTTTACATCTTTAGTACATCTTTCCAAAAGTGTTACAGTATGAGTCCTGCAATATATTATATTTAAGCAGATATGCTACTATAAACTGAATGATAAACTGCTTTAATAAGGGTTAAAATAATTTACAAACTGCACAGAAGAACATAACAAAAAAGTAAAAAATGAGCTCACGCATGCAGACAGTCTAGATAATTTGCTGCATAATATTAATTGTGTCATTTACATTTTAAACACACACACAAACTCACATAGCAAACATGGAAATGAAAATAATGCAGTAAGAGCTGTTTCTCCTCTCCGCCTCGCTGTGGGCCTCAGAGCTGTGTAGCTGCTCCACAGTCTAATGCCATTATTCCTAATCCACTTTAAACCCTCCTAATCCGTGGCTAATCTGGAGGAGAGCTTTGGAGTCCACAGTCACTCCTTCTCGCTGTTCCCACCCTTACGCACGCAAGCACGCACGCACACACACACTCCTTCAGAGGAAGGATTTATCAGCTACACACATGCACACACCTAAGATTCCATACTGAATATCCTTTATAAAACACACTTCTCACACCTACTCTATGCATAATGTTTACATGCTAATCTAACACAGTATGTGCAAGTACACAAACATACATGCATACACACACACACACACACACAAATCTAACTGTGCAATACTCTCTCTCACACACACACACACACACACATACACACACCAAGCCCCTGGCTTCTGCATGCTAGTGGGAGACATTTAATAAATTCAGAATATATCTGCCTATCCTGAGCAGAGAGGATTAGCCCAGCATAATCTCTGTTTTCGTGTTTATATTGTGTGTAAGTATGTGTGTGCATGTTTTGTGTGTATGAATGTGTATGTCTGTATCTACATATTTTGCCTCACAATCCACCACACTCTTCTCCCTTTATTTATCTGTGCTCCACCCTCTCTCTCTCTCTCTCTCTCTCTCTCTTTCCCTTCTTAAATCACAGTGAGAGGTGTGTTTGGGTCTTACCTCTTGAGAGAGGAAGGGGATGACTTGGGCACAGATTGCATTCAGCCGCTTGACAATCTCCGCCTGCAAGACAGTGAGGTGGGTGCAAAAAACATAATCAGCTCAGATTCAGTCAACCCACATCTGCACACAAGCATCTCTATTGACTTTCTGTTCAACCAATGTAATAATCCGCATAATTTTTACAAAAATAACTATCTGCTGGTTCGCTGACTTTTTTGTAATTTAATGAAAGAGCCTGTTAGAGACGCCTGACATCTAGTAGGTCTTTCCCAGGAAATCTCCAGTAGCAAAAATGGAGTGATAGAAGAAGTTGACAACAGCAGAAAGTGAGTTTTGTTTGGAATCAACAAAACAAAAACTTGTAGTTTGCATGAACTACAAGTTTCATCATAAGAGTCATCTTAAGAGAACAAAGAAAGGAGCGCTACCAGATTAATGACTAGAAAATTAAAGCAAAAAATGTTAAAGTACTGTCCACACTGCTAGATGTAAAGGTGTCTCTGGGAGGTGCAGTGTAAAAGCACCACAGCAGTGAGCGTTAAAGGAACATACCGGCGATTGAGCATGTTTGAGCCCTATATGTTATGTTTTTTGGGAATTTTTGGCAAGTGTTCAAAGAATCAATGAACAACAGGCAGTTTCATCTGTGCTGTCTGATTTATAAGAGGATCACACTGGACATGTTTTACCAAGAGGGTACACTTTTTTGTGTGCTTGTGTTTGCCACTTTTGTACCCTGAGAATACTGCATTTTATCCACCCAATCTTGGCTTGGTTTTTGAAATAGAAAGTTCAAAAAAGCTCAACTCTGCCGTCCAATCAGAATCACAGAACTGATCTGCCTACTGTCTACATTAAAAATAGAGCAGAAGTTGTTGCTGGCCACACAAAGATATTTATTCTAACAGAGAGAAATAACATCATGATAAACAATAAAGTGTCAAACTTGGAGGCAGCAGCTTAGATTAGTTTTTAGAATTCTAACACTGCCTTGTTTTCGATTTCCTGCATGCAGCTTCGTTTGTAGCTCATCTGTATGCTTGCAAATCACAACAGTAAGACACCTCTCACACCTAAAACTGTCCATGTAATCACAGCCTATAGGAGCACTTTAAAATGCGTTCCAGTCAAGCTAAACATTCTCATGAACAAGATACGCTTACCAAAAAAATAAAAATAAAAAATAAGTGGATACATGACAAAATGCTTTGTGCTTCAAGCATTACCCTGTATTTTATTCTGCTGTGCACAAAATGTTTCACAAAGTTCCCATTCTGTATTAAAATTGTAACAGCCAAAAGGTGATATTTATTGTGATTATAGTCCTCTGATGATGCTTTGTAGCAGCTCTCCAGGGTATCATTACCAGAGTATTACCAAGTCACTTAAATCAACATTTTTAGTCAAAACACACACGCACACACACACATGCACACATACAGTAGCTGTTCTCTTCTTTCTTTTTCCCTTCCTCCCCTCACTTAAATGAACTGATTCACAGTTACAGTAACATTAATATTAATCCATTTTGCAAACACACGAGCACATTAATAAACACACGCTGTAAAGAGACACACTCACACAAGAATACAGCCAGCCAGCCTGCATTTATGATTATTAATGCAAGTTGTTATGTTGTATTTGAATCTATCAAGCTACCACATCATTTAAATAAAGATAATTTAAATCAAATTTATAACAGTAGCAGTACTAGTACAAACTGCTGCACTTACACTGACTGATGTGCTAAACCATCAGCCTAATGGAAAGTATGGAAAGTTTGAAATTTCAGTTTTCATTTTTATACACTGATAAACTAGCATTTCATAACAAGTAAATTTAAATATCTTAACTAAATTTGTTTTGTGTGTTTTTGAGCTGTTTGATGTTTGTGTTGATTACAATGCTAGACTGTGCTTAGAAAGATATTTAAATGATGATTCTGAATAAGGTCTGGGTGACCAGTGTGTTTTTATTATAGGTTTTCTGGATTTGTTTTTCTGTTCTGTCACATCTTTATCGTTTTTTTTTTTTTTTATAATTGCAGGTAGCCAACTTAACATCTTGGCATGGGACTATGAATGAAAATTTGTCAACCTTGGCTAAATCTGGCAATTTACATTTTGATTGCTAATTAATATGCACTGTCCCAGTTTAAATAAATACATACAAAAAAAAAAAAAAAATNAAAAAAAAAAAAAAAAAATTAAGACCAAAAAACACCAGCTAAAATAAGTCCTTCAAGTCCAATACTGTACAAACTACATGCTCAATGTTTTCACAAACAATGCAGTGGTATCAGCGGTAACAGGAGCCACGGGGAGAACTTCAAAAACCCACAGAAACAAACCCTTCAGACAGAGACCCATGCAGCACTGCAACAGAATGGTATACACATGCACACACATGCACAGGCACACACACAAGCAGGTACACACACTACACAATTTGTCAGTATTCATCAGGTGCGCTCACTGAACCCAGGGGTTTGCTTTTAAAGATTACACATCTCTCTCTCTCTCCCAACATGTAGGATTTTATTTTTGAACAGGAAATTGCCTGATCCACCGTCCCAATGGGAGTGCTTCTTCTGCAACTCACATCCAGCTGACATATACAAACCATCCCAACCTCAGACAAAAGGCACAGACAGTGACAAACTCAAACAAATGAATGAGGCGAGAATAATAGAAAAATAAGTCAACTGTAAATGGAAAAACATTTCTTTGGAAGCAAGTAATGCTTTGTCAAAAAAAAAAAGTATTTCTGACACCAATAATAAGACTTCCAGGACTGGCATCTGGCCTTCACAATAAATGCTGAGAGTTTTAATTATGTCATCTACATAGATTGGTTTCAAAAAATAGTAAAAATAGTGATATAATAATGATAATAGTGAAAATTCTGTCTTTTTATCTGTAGATATGGCATATCTGGCTATCAGTCAATCGGCATATAAAGGGATTAATTCCTCTTAATTATATGTCACAATACTGAACAGTGATTGATTCTTACAGGGTCATTTAATTTGTAAGATAAACACCTTCAAAGTCAGTCAAAAACTGTGCAACAGTGCCATTTTGAGATTAAAATGTCCACTGTAACAATAAATACACAATCATGTCTCTGTTAGAAAGGCAAAATGTATTTGTGGTCCAAATACAGTATGTATAACAATGAATTTAAAATACCTCAAAGACTAATAAATAGATCCATTTAGTGGGTATGATGGGTATGATGCTGGTATAATTAGCAGCAATTTCATTAATTGATTAGTCATTTAAGCCCATTTATTCACAGACTCCAGCACGGGCCTTCCTGAGCTGAACTGAGCAGTAACAAACGGGACATATGTGCAGCACAGGTTTTGTTTCCACTGAAAAGGAAAGGGCTGACGGGCTGAATGTGGGTCTGAGTCAATATGTATAAAGGAAGAAACGGTTCTACATACAGCTCTTCCTGTCTGATCCTCTTCTGCTGTTGTGGTCCTTTATTATTTTATTCATGTTTAAGTTTTTAAAATCTTTTCTAACCACTGCTTTGAGGATTTCTACGTCCCCACTGTGGCAAGTTTCACTGATATCTCCAGACTTTCTCACTATGCACTGAACATAAAGAGCAATGAGCGCCTGTATCCAGTCCACCATCCAGTTTGCAGATTCCATCATTTTCAGTTGCCTAGTAGAAACTATAAAAAATAAAATAATTATATGCGAGCCGAGCAGTGCAGCCTAGCTGAAGCAGGGGCAGAAATTCGATAATTTTGCTCGGTTTAGCTCTCAGGCTAGCTGTGAGCATAACGGAGAGGGAATCAGCTCAGCACGGCTTGGTATGATTTAGCACTGTAGCGGAAAACAGCTAAAAGACGTGTATGAAACACATCTTTAGTTATATTGAAGCTCTTGCCCATCTGGTGCAGTATTAAGGCTTCTTTAGACAGATGACGTGCTATAATAAAGACGCAGCAGCAGCTCAGGTGAAAGAGAGCAAGCTGTAGATAAGAAGTGCTGCTAGAACAGACACACCAAAATTTTCTCATCTAGACAGGATGGAGATGGAGAGTCAGAGGAAAGAACAGAAGCACTTCAAGCTCTTCAGACAAATGTAGCAGAGATCTGAAAGGTGAATGTACTCCACAGGGCCTGTCGACTCATTCACTGCTCATTGATGCACGCCTGATTAGTCACATCATGTCCAGCTCTCAGGGCCGTTTCTGACCACTTTGGCGCCCTAGGCGAGACATTCACTGGTGCCCCTTGACCCTCGTTCCCCAAAACACATGTATAGGGAAAAAAAAAAGGCAGTTTCAGTCTTAACTTACAGTATAACACGTTGCGCTCACTGTTAACAACACTTCGTTAGGAGTGTACATTATTGTGTATTTTTGTCACAAGGAGGCACTACAGAGTAACCACAGCATTGGCCAAAAGTATGTCACCCCCCCCGTATTTTTAAACTTTACCGAAGTACCACTCCAAACACAACAAAAATCATTTATTAGTATTTTACAATTCCTTAGACTTAAATTTGGATTTCTGAGTAGGTAATATGACTACAATATTTCTACAAGTCAGTGAAAACACATGAAAACCTTTTGAGACCTCTGAACCTACTTCAAAGAAGATGTTTTAACTTCCTGTTTGATCTACAAATAATGTTGGTATTCTTCTTCAAATCTTAACAATTAACAACAACACAAGTGTCTTCCTACTAACACTATTGAGATCTACTGGCTTTTTTTCAGTTGTACTTACTCTAACACACTAAAAAAAAAAAAACATTTTGTTGTGTTTGGAGTGGTGTTTTACCTCAGAAAGAAAAGTTTACACAAAAATACAGGACACAGGGTGCAAAACTTTTGGCCAGCACTGTAGGTGCAAATCACAATATGAAAATCTACTTTTTGTTTGTCAGTGTATTAATAGCCATTGATGAAATGAATTAAACATTGCTTAGTTCTAACTTTAAACAACATGTAACATAATGCTGTGATTTCTGTAGATAAGCGGGAAAATTCACATGTTGAAGCAACAAAGGACTCAAAAATATGAAGCAGGAAAAACTGACAGATTATACANAATTCACATGTTGAAGCAACAAAGGACTCAAAAATATGAAGCAGGAAAAACTGACAGATTATACAAGTTAAAAGAACAGTGAAGATCAGAAACTTTGCTTTGCACGAGTATACAAGAATAGAATAATTGACTATTTCTGTTGTATTTTTAATATCTTACAAGTTATAATACAGACTGAACAAACTGTACAAAATAGAATAAAAAATAAAAACTGTAATATAATAGACTGAACACACTAAAAAATAAAATAGAAAAAACTGCACAATAAAAACTGTGCAAATATAGCATCCTAACTATTTACAGCACATATCACAGTATGATTTACAAAAATATTGCAGATCAGAAAGAAGCAACCCGCAGCAGCAGCAGCAGCAGCAGCAATCCCTGATGATGTTAGACAGTCTGACAGCAGAAAGGACAAAGGACCTGCGGTAGTCTCCTTTCTAAACTTTGTACTGACTTTGTACCAGCCCAACAAAATGCTAATAATCTTATTATAAACATTTTACTTTAACAACATAACACTTCTTAAAGTACATTTATGCTAAACAACTTGTGGCAAATTATGCTAAGCTAAAACAGGTNACTTCTTAAAGTACATTTATGCTAAACAACTTGTGGCAAATTATGCTAAGCTAAAACAGGTTCATGTCGTTGGCTAACGTTTAGCTAGCTGCTAGCTACACACTGCTATAAACACTAGATAAAAAATATTGCTGTACCTTTGCATTGAACTTTTTTTCTCCTCTTCCTATTTTGAGCCCCAGATTCCTTTGATCATTTCATTATTATCTTTTTTATCTTTACTTTAACTTCGCTCATTGTTGTTACTCATTCACTTCTTCCAACTGCACAACGCAGGTTTACTGCTCAGACCCCTCCCCCACCGCTGCTGCTGTTTGCAGTGAAGTCTGGAAATATGCGGGTCGTTGTGTGATACTTGTGTTTCTCCCTGAGTATTTACAGAGTATTTTCTGTGTACTGCCCCGTGTTGTTCCAGAGAATTATACTGAAACGGACAATGCGCCAAGTATAAATGTCTCAGCGTTCTGTGAAAGCGCGCGCGCGGCCGGTGACAGCCGCTCGCGCTGCTTTAACCATTAAAGCAGTGCTGCTGTGTGTCAGGCTGGTCTGCAGGACGCCTCTTCTCAGGACAACATGAGCTCCAACTGCGTCTGCTGTGTGTGTTGCAGCACTGACTTACAGTATTTGTGAAATGAATGGATACCACTTTACCAACGGACCAAGTGCAGGTGACAGGAGTATAAAATAAATTAATTGGCAAAAAAAAAAAAATCCTTTCTCTTTGTCGCCCTCTCTACCTGTAGGCACCCTAGGCAACCGCCTGGGTTGTCTATGCAAAAAAAAACGGCCCTGCCAGCTCTCAACAATGACATACACACCTTGTTTGTCAAAACAGATGACTAATAAATCACACCAAACTTACGCATATTCACTATTCCAGAAGATAACATAACATTATTTTCACATTCAAGGACTTTCATGCTTCCTGAGGACTGATCCTCTCAGACAGCACATCACTGACCACTGATGTAGATACAAGTTTGTATGAGTGACCAGAGAAACACACTTTTCCTTGCTCTGTCATACTCACCTGCTGATGTACTTACCTATGCTGCAGCAGCCTAAAACACTGACATTTTCATTTTATGTTTAATGTTTATCCAGGGAAGACTCACTGTGCACACATGCCCTTTTTCAGCTTGGTTCTGTCTCACATTCTGGGCCCCCCACACCTGGGGGCTGACCAGTACAACCCCAGAGATTATTAACTACACTCAAGCAGTCAATAGGGGTTTAAGTGCATTGCTCAAGGGCACTTAATGGTAGTTTATAAGGGAAAGGTGGTATGTCTCACTATTCTAACACTATTTCATAGGCAGGAAGATCATCCATGAGGCAGAGACAGAGAACTTAACTGATTCCTCCATTGATGCAGAGAATAGATGTCAATGGAAACAATGGATAGATAGCAGACAACTACACGGGTGAGGATCTGAACTCCACTTCACACTCTGTGAGCAGGACTTCATCGACAAACAAGCATTTTAAAAGAGACAGCAGAGCATGTGACAAAAGAGGGCAACGAAGCAGTGCTACAAGAAAAATGACATCACATATCAAGGCCCTAAAATATGTAGTAAACCTCCAAAAATCTTATGAGACAAAGACAGCTGGTAAAAAACATGGATTCTGAAGTTGTTTTATTGGTTGTAAATTTGCAGATCTCCCACGCAACCCTACAGTCGATTCATTTTGAAGACTGAATGATCAGATGTTGACCCAGAAGCGGAAACAGAGGCACTGAAGCAGAAAAAAAGAACTGGCGAGCTTCCATAAGGCAAGAAAACCAATTTTCAGTGACATTTCAGATCAATGGAAGACAATCAGACAAAGTGAAGGAATTCTGCTGGTCTGACCAACACACCTGTTCACATGACAGCAGCCAAAGCAAAGTCTTTTTTTTTTCCCCCGCAAAAATATTGCCCTTTTATCTCCTCAAACCTGCCAAAAGCTGCTTCTGTCTGTGTTTCTGTCCGATTGTCTGAAGAGTTCTCTCAGGTTAGAACTCAAACCAGGTCGATCCACTGAGCTTGTTGCTAGATTAAAGGACTTTGTGGTCAAATAAAAGCCCAGGAACCTCAGTGACAAGATCATGTGTCTGAATTTATCTATGGCCCTGTATCTGAACTGCAAAAGAAATGTTTCTTCTGTTAAAAAATAAAGGAGAAAATCAATGAGCACTGACTAAGAGAGAAATGATGTTTTACTGAATTCCATTAATTCATACTTTAAAATATAAAGGTTAATGCAGAAACTGCCACTGAATATGTTTTCATTATTTACCTGACAGCAACTAAATGCAATATTGTAGTTTGCATGGATATATGATTCATAAAGTCCAGCCAGGAAATATGAGTCTGATCCGTGCAACAACTGTAGTCCACCGCCAAGGCTTTTTTTTTTTTTTTTTTTTTTTTTTGATGAGGAATAAACAGCACTGCTGCTTTTCAGGGTGCATCACTCCAAGCTAGCATGAACAACAAATACCCAATTAGTGCAATTTGGTGCCCTGAATTCTCTCTGTGGACATTATACGTGACAATATGTGACATATAAATGAACGTCCTTTATGCTTTTCTCCTCCGCTACTGTTGGCTATAATAGCACAACAGTGACTCAATCTTTATGTAAATCAGTAAAGCTTTGACGTTTGCTGGTGGTTAGGAAAACACCCCACAGGAAAACTGCTTCAGATGGGTCAGAATGAGCAGCGACAGTCACCAAGGCTGAACAGACAATGAAAAGAGCACCACCTATTTCTCTACAGTATAAATAGATGGACAAAGACATCACAATTAGTATATCTGCATGGACTCTATGCTTCAATTTTGACTCAAATTAGGAAAAAATGTGGAGTAAGAGTAGGTATACATGGATATAGTTTAGAATTTCCCGATTCGCCATTACTTGATTGGCATGAGAGGAAGTATGCAAGGTGGGGAAATGCATGCGGAGATTGCTTACTCTGATTAAAGTAAATGAGTAAATAGATTAACAGATTACATAATCCAGTTCTAGGTCTGTTACGCTTTGTTCACCAATTTATGCCAGTTTCAATCCGATAATGATGATTACATGATTAATGAAAAAAATCAATTTATTGCATGAACTAGAACCACTTTTATTGCTTTAATCCGATTAAAGCAATAAAAGTGGTTGTTTAACTATAAGTAATTTTTTTGGGAGTTGTAGCACAAAAACACCAAAGCAACAATCACTTATCACTAAAGATGTTGTCAAGAATTAAAGATATATTTCTCTTAAAGGCTGCCACTCTAATTCCTACCAGAAAAGAAATTAGATCAGGCTAGAGCCCTGGAGTCAGATTGGGTCAGATAGAAGATCAAATGTCTGTCTCCTCTGTGGAGTTTTGTAAGCACCACATCAGCACCACTTTTCACCACCGGCTAATACACCTAATGCACCCGCTGTATGAAAGCTGTATTCCCTTGTGTGTGTGTGTGTGTGTGTGTGTGTGTGTGTGTGTGTAAGACAGAACTAGATAGGTAAGGACAGACGAAAAAGAAAAAAGAAAAAGCATTATCCATTCAGCATTGCAGATCTTTATCATTTCTTACCTCTTTACATTTATACAGTATATGACCTTAAACTGAACCCTCTTCCCTTCCATATAAGTACTCGTCATATGCCACACTGCACATGTTAAATCATACAGCAATATGTCAGTTCATGTTCATCTAAGGCACTGGTTAACACTGGCTTTCAATGAACATGTTGATGTCTAGTGAAAACACGTATCTCCAATTTTGTTGATTTTCCACATAAGATGACTATATATTTCTAGGCCATATAGCATCATAAAACCTTAAAAAAAAAAAAAAANAAAAAAAAAAAAAAAAAAAATGCATCAGTAAGACAAACCAACAGGCCCTGAACTGATCACTAAAAGCTTAATTTTCAACAAGCCCTTTAACACCATAACACATTGACACCAACATGTAGCACATTTGAATTTACACACCTGCACACCTGGTTGGACAGATCAATGATACAAGGCTAGGTGATTGGCCAGCATCCGTGTTTTGCGATCTGTGGATTTTATCAACTCAGGCATGACAAAGCTGGCCAATCAGAGCAAAGCAGACTTTTTGGGGAGAGAACAGCATCTTAAACAGTCTGTTTTCACTCAGTGTGCACAGCGGTGCTACAGCAAGGAAGAGCAGAATGTGTATTTTGCACATTAAAGCATTACAAACATTTTGAGAACAGAGCTAAAATTAAATAACACATAAATCTACATAACATGTTCTCTTTAAATAAGGCGGTTTTTCTTAGTTACTAGACAGTATGTTTATTAGCATGAGCACATTCAGTCTATAAATATTCTTACAAAATAAGTAGGAAGCAGGAGGCTCATAAACGCTTGAAAATGATCACAAACTGTCAAACCAGACTTAAGTTGTTTATGGTTAATTATAGGTTACCCAATTTGTTTTCAATTTCATCTTGTTAGTCATTTCTATTATTAAGTCGAGGTGTATGATGGATACAACAATACAGTAATGTAGTCCTCACAGTGAAACTCATGGTTCCATATCAATCTCAGTAAAAAGAGTTGTCAGACCTTGTTGAAAATACAGTCAGTATTCAGTAAAATGTCATATTACTTCTTTCTTTCATCATTTGCTCCTCCCTCCACCATTTCTTTTTTCTTCTGCTTCCTTTCTCCCCATCTTTCACCTGCTTTATTTCTCTTTCAGCCTCGCTAATTTGCAATTGATTAGCTGTCCGCTCACAGATCAGCTCCATGCTCTACCACTCGTACCCCCCCNATTCTCACCTACTCACCCACACCCATCCTCCCTCTATGAGTCAATTTCTCTTTAACGAGCTTTGGTATATTTCCCTCCCCGGGCACTAGAGTCCTTCTGTGTAAATAAAACAGAGAGCAGAGCCAAAAATCAATGGGCCTATTACCCCCAGAAAATGCTAAACAAGCAATATTAGCAATTCACTTGGCACAGGAGGCCAACTGTCTTAATGGGAATGTAGCCCAACACCCTCCACTCACATACATACACACACATCACCACCACCACCACCATCCCACTCATACACACACGACATCCACTCGACTAACCACACACGTATGTCTTATCCGTCAATTGAACGCTGCTGTTAGAAAACATACATTGACACAAAGCTTGTTCACACAGCATGTACCTCCACTCCATCACCTTCCATCACCCCTCCACACATGCATACACACACACACGTGCACACACACACAGTGACACACACACACACACACACACACACAGACTGCTGGCACAAATTTAGGATTCACTCTCCAATACGCTTTCCTGACAGAAATCATTTGGCACCACACAGAGCCACTTTCTCTTTCTTTTTTTTATTTCTTGTCCATATAAACACATACACCCACACTACACACACACACAGCAGCAGCAGACAGCAGGATTTACAGGAGACACCCCATATTTCATCAGACAAGTCTGATTACTGTGCCAGTAAAATGCTGCGCACACATTCACACACAGAAACAAACACACTCCTCAAACACAGAAACGCATACACAAATACAGAATACACAAAGACCAACAAACACCTAAGTACATTTCTACAATATATGGGCGCATACAAATGCATTTACACCCAAACATCATGAGCACACTGCACACATACATGTACGCACACACTAAATAAGCAAGTATGATGTCCATATAGACAAACAGACAGAAATGCACACAAGCACGTGCACATGAACACACAGACACACAATTAAGTAAACATGTACAGTATACATAGACTGGTGCAAACCCACACACACACACGCGCACACACACACACACACACACACACACATACAAAGACAAAGGCCANGCACACACACACACACACACACACACACACACACACACACACACACACATACAAAGACAAAGGCCAAGCATTTATCACTTTCTCTCATCCTCGAACACACACACACACTACACACATCATTTCTCTGGAAATGAATGCGTAGCTGGTTAGCCGTGCCCCATTTAACTTGGCAGCTGATGTGTGGTTAACACAGACATTTATGCTAATGACCTTCCATGTTTAAAAGCGGCAGCAGTAATGTAAAGCCCGTTAAAGGCAAAATCCTCATTTACTTCAGACATTTTCAACCTTTTCATGTTCAATTAAACAGATGAAATTATTATTCACATGCGGAATTATAACACAGAAATTTACACTGAGGACACACAATCATCTGGCCCAATAACAAAACACATTCAAATAAAACATGTCAGAAATGGAAAGAAATTTTTGAATAATTTCATATTTTTTAAAAAATATGTTCAATTTCCAATATGAAATATGACACCTACAATACCTACTCCAGGTTGATTTTTCTTCACACTTTTGTTTTTTTTTTTTTNTTTTTTTTTTTTTTGTTTTGCTGTGTTTTGAAAAATTCTTAAGTCTGTTTTGGACAGAAAGTACAGCTCAGAGAAGTCATGACACGACATGCTGAAAGCTGAAATCTTTCAACTGAAAAATTCTAAACAGGCATCAGCTGACTGCAGCTTGGCCTTTCCAGTGTGACCTTGTAGCACAGGCAGAAATAAATCAGTTATCTCCAAGTTTACTTCTGTTTGCCAACACAAACCCACATCAATATTCACATCGTAAAATTTAAAAGAAAGAATCATATCTAGGCTTCATATCACAGGGACTAAAGCTTGAAAATAAAAATACTCAATCTTATTTTCTATCTGTATTCCCCTCGCAAAAACTACTGTGCAATTTTAATCAGTCTTCGCAAGTTTTTCATCAAGTCATTAGTGTGAAAATGTTTTCCTACCTGTTTGTGCATCTCAATATTCAGTCCATACGACATTTCGTAGTACTGAAAAGTAAGGATCAAAGCAAAGTCAAACAAATGCATCCACACTGTTTTTTTACACACATAAAATACACAAACACACACACACACACACGCACACACGGATAAAAGAGACTCACCATGACATAGTGTCTCTGCATCTCTGTTTTCTCACTGGCCAGTTTCTCACACTCCAATTTCAGACTGAAGGTAGAAGGCAAATGTTATGTTACTGCATGTAATGATCAACCAGACACAGACGCACACACATACACACACACAAAATCATTTGAAAAGGAGGAAAACACTTGACAGCAATTACACGTTCATGAATAATATTACTCTTCAAGATCCCTGTACTGTGCTTGCTGAGCCCGTCACTAAACTAACTACATCCTATTACTGGTTGCATTTCTAAATTTAAGAACAACAAAGCGCAAAGATCACGCCATTTTTCCCCTGCAGACCTTTACTTACTTACTCAGCAGGTACTGTGCAGTAATTAACAGATCAATAGATGACCAGACACACCTCATCATATATTCTTACTGTGTGATGGGTTCTTTAACTGCACCATCAACAAAAAGGAAACCATGTAGTGAGGATCCATTTTACAGCTGTGTTTTTTTTTTTTGTTTTTTTTTTAAAGCTCTTTTAAATGTGCCTAAATACAATTAAGCCCATATGAATCGACATCGCAGAAAAGCAGGTTAACAATGTTATCGAAGCAGTGTAAGGTGGATAAATATGTGTAAAATGATGAGTCGGTTTAAAAAAGATGATGAGCTTCTCACGGATCACAGGTTTATATTTATGTATCACTGAACTGCAGCTAATACAGTATATCTCCAATATAAGACTTTTTCAGATGTTAAGAGCCTTGATTTAAGCTTGACAGTGATGATGGTGATGTGTATCTGTCAGTGCCCAGTGAGTTATGAAAAGGGTTTTATCAGCCCAAGAGGTTTGACTATTTTCTCAGCCAATGGAGGAATCCTTTAACTGAACCACAACCTGAAAATCACCAAAGTTGAAGGTACAAGCTTTTCACATGACAAATGCAGATTTAAAGGCAGATTTAAACTCAGGCTGCAATGAATGATTGTTTTCATTGGATTAATCTACAAAAAAATGTTAAATGTATGGATTTAATTATTGTCTAGTCTATAAAATGTCAGAAGATAATGACAAATGCACATCACAGCTTCCCAGAGCTCACTGTGACATTTTCAAATTGCTTATTTAATCTAACCAACAACCCCAAAACCCTCAAGTGTTCAGTTTACAGTGATATAAAACAGATAAAAGCAGCAAACACTCATATTCCAGATACTGTCACCAGCAAATATTTGCTGAATATATGACAAAATGACAAATAAAATGACGAATAAAGTTGTGGTTGATTAATTTTGGTAATTGATGAATGTATTAATTCTGTTGTTTTAGCACCACTTTTAAACTGATACATGAGACAGGATATTAGATATCATTCAATCATTCAGACAAATAATTTCAGAACAAAGAAAGTTTCAGAGGATAACTCTAACATGATGCTGATTAAATTGTAACAGCCAAAATAAGTAAAAATAAAAAAGCATCTGCAAAGAGAGTAACTGTTAATGTCCATAAAATACATACTCAACAATACTCAACATATGTAGAATATCTGAACCACCCCTATTGGATTTTGTACCAGATCTGGTTACCGTTAGGCTCACACACTGCATCAATACGGACAGGATCTGGGCAGCTACAGTATTGCACATGCACCTAACATTAGAGCTGATTCAGCCTCAGGATTGGACAGCAGATTGGACTGCTCGTTCATTCCACCAGGTGATTGGACAATAATTACCTGGTGGCCAGAGGTGGGCAATTACTATGCATTGGTACCATGCTTATGGTTTAGCCCCCAGCAATGTATTTCACACTTCATCATTTTTGGGTAAAAAGTATTTCACACCACTTGCACTCTGAGCAAGAGACGTGCATACTAAGGTTGATTGGGTTACCTGTGGTTAGTCTGCAATGATAGACGGACCTGATACCAGTAAACTGCCAACCAGTAAACAACCAGTAAACTGCCATCATGTTAACTGTACAGTACGGTCCAGCATCTAAAGAGAATAAATCATGGAGGGGCTTGGGATGTCAGCATTTTAAAATAACAGGCACCACACGCTATAAGAGCAGTAGCAATATTTCTTTAATCAATCATTTCCCAAAAATGTACATCACCCCTGTAGAGCATCATTTTGTATGGTGATTATCAGTGATTTCTATCAGTCTGCATTTTAGGTTTAAGACACAGTCATTATTCTACTGATGACCTGATGTTTCCAAGTATGGCTATTATCCCACAAACCCAACAATTCCAAATACCTGTGATACTGGGCTTGTAGGAACTGGAACTCCTCCTTGATCCGGTCACAGGACTCGCTGACAGTGAACTTAAACGGCTGTCCCGGTTGATGGGGGACCTTTGGGAAACGATCAACAGCATCAAACCAAGCAGCGAGAGAGAGAGAACCGAGCCAGCAAAGTTCAGTGTCACAACCCACACAGGCAAGACTGTGGATGACAATGGGCCTCTGTCCTTTTGGTTTCACTCTATCTCCTTGCGCACACACTCAACCCTACGTATAAGCGTGCACCGTACACACACACGCATACACACACTCACACTGCTGCATCAGTTTGACAGTGAGCGCAATTGTCAGTGCGAGCGCGCAGTGGCACGGAAACTTGAGCTTAACTGATTACGCATCAGGAGCGCGGCTGTTAATCAGCGCTGTTTTGACACACTGCCGTGGCAGTTGCTGCACTCTACTTACCGGGTGCCGTGCCGGGGGGTACATCTTGCTCAGATCTCGAATCATTAAAAATATATTGCAAAGTTCATCCACGCAAACACGAAAACAAACGTGTGAGCTTGGATGTATCCTGTGCGTAAAGGTCAGTGGTCGGTTAGCAGGCTATGTGCAGGGTCCATTCACTGTGGAAACATCCTCGGACCTTTGGCTGGTCGTCATTCTATCACACTATGTCAAAAGTCCACTCACTGAAATAATCAAAGCAGGAGTTGGTTCAGTCGTCTCCCGGAATCTCCAGCGCGTTATTCTATGTGCACAAACCTTAATATTTTCCCTCCGAACTAACAACGGATCCCGTAATTTTTTATAGTAACCACGTCGCCTTTGACTGATTTTCCCTATTAAACATCGGCTTCTGTCACATCGAGACCTTGTTTGTCCGAGAGTGGGCTTGTCCACGGTGTCCTGTCTTCACGCATTTATCGGTTAATTTCCTACAGTCTCGGATAAAGCTCACAGCCCAGCACCGACCACATCACGGACTGTAACAGCCTACCCCTATCAAGCCAAATTTAGAAGCAACCAGTCGTATGAAGGCAATTACATATTCATAACAATTATAACTCCCCCTATCCTGACGTCGGGACGTGTAGTTTAATTCATATTAGTCGATAATAAGCATCACAGATGTGCGCCCCCTGTAAAGAACTACAACTTCACAGCTCCTCCGCGAAACCCCTGAGCCAATGGTGTGTGGTCTAAAGGAGGAGCTGCTATTAAAGGGAGCCAATGGCTGTGGATCAATGTACACACTTCGGTCCATCCTCATGCCAGTCATCCACATTTGGTCCAATCATCTCCAACAGGATGCAATTTCTGCCGATACCCCACGTGGGACATGTGGTGCTGAAACATGTCACAGGGATTAATATGCAAAGTATCTGTTGACTTTTTTTTACACAGATTTCCGGGCAAAGGCGAATATTTGGCCCCTGTGTGTCGTATTTCTCTTGCTTTTAATTGAATTGCCTAAAATAGCCTTGATGTTCACAGATTGCATTTATAACCTTACACTAAAATCATAGTTGTTACCCTCAACTTAATGTAAACTAATACAAAAAAAAAACCTACCATAAATTCTAACTTGGTGAAGCTTATAATGTTCAAACTGTTCAAGCCTTGATTCAATTATTCAATAATTACACTGTAAAATGTGACAAGTTGATCTTACTTTAAAAAATCTAGGAAACTGATTGCTTTGAAAAAGGTACTAAATACAACTATATAGTATTAAGTTCAAGCAGACATAAAATAAACATAACTTAAGACTAATAGTTATATTTACTTACCTTTTTCAAGTCAATCGGTTTCCTGGATTTTTTAAAATACGATCAACTTGTCACATTTTACAGTGTAGCATTATAGTAATAAACTCCTGATGTATGTCTGCTACATTCCCAATGGTTTCCCCCCATTTACTGTGATTCTTCTCTGTTTGGCATTTGGTGCCATCATTTTTCTGTTTGTTAACATATTAAAAATAGCCTCTTTTTTGGCAGATTCACCTGCAATTTTCACACAAATGATCAGGCTTCTTTGGAAATATCTTTGTCGTCCTCGTGATGCATTTAAATTCTCTTGCCAGAACTCTGTCACAGCAATCGAATGCTGATAATTTGGCAAACTGAACCAGAACATATAGGAAACACTGCCTTTCTCTGTTACACGCTAACACATATGCACAGACAAATTTAATGTGACAGAATGAGTGGATGATGCATGTCAGCTTAGATTTGCCACTGTGTGTGGGTAGATGAAACACACTGTTGGTGGGTCAATGCTTTGCCTAATCACCATGTTTGGTTACTTAGCTGCACTAATGAACAGTGTCGAAAACCTAAATCACCTTGTGCTACATTACACTTTATATTTCACTCTTCTCTTCCTCTCCAAATTTGTTATGACCTCTTGAAGTATAAATCAGCATCCAAGCCTTTGCTGTGTGTTTTTGATGGTACTGAATCTACTGTATTGCTTTAACACAGACTTCAACCGTCTTAACATGCTGCTACTTTTATTTTCTCTCACACTCAAGCGTACACAATACAACAACATATCAGTCCCCTCTGGATGTGTCCTTGTCAATCTGTCTGCCTCCGTCTCTGTCTCTCCTGTTATCCCTCCACCTCTCTCGCTCACTCATATATACATTGGATTGTGCACACGTACACACCAGCTCAGCCATTCAAATACACATCTCTATCTACCACACATACAAACTAATATCTCAGGTAAGCATAGGGCCTAAAGTGACCTGCTGTCGTAGTGCGTGAATCCACTAAGGCTCAGAAAAGGTAATATCGTGCCCTCCCTTTTTCCCCTCCAAGGCTTGAGCCGTGATGTGGGCGAGCAAGGGAGGTGTGGAGGTGCAGGAGAGGGGCAGGTGAAGAGGAATAAACAGATTTATTTGCCTGCACCCCCTCTCTGATTATTTTGCCCCTGCCTTTTGTTCCAGACCTTATGAAACCCAAATGTCAAGTGAGGCGAGGGCCTCATATCGAGCCCTGTCAATCACGGTCCTCTGCGCACCTGAAGCCCCAACGCTGGATTATTGGCTTCAACACAAGGGCTGCCTTTTCCGCCAGCCACGATCGCTCAGACGATTCGACAGCCAAGTTTTTTTTTTTTCTAAAGACGAACTTCATTTGGCAGCTGATGCGCGGGAGATTGCACAGGGGCGGATGTTGAGGGTGGAAGGGTAGGAAGCTGGAGGTGTGTATGGGGGCAGAATGGCTTATCTAGGGAGGGGAGGATTAAGAGGGAGGAGGAAGGTTTGACATGGGTTGTGATAGGGAGCGGTTGTAGAGGAACCCTGGTCTTAACATCTTGCCCAGTGCGCTGATCCCAACTAGCTATCAGCACCTGTACATATGTCACTTAATCTAGCTGCAGATTTCTCTTTCCATCCCTCCCTCCATTTCACTCACACATTACATCACTGCAGTATCTACTTATCTGACCTACTTATCAGACCTTCAGAGAATGTTACATTAGCCCAATTGCTTTGTATAATGAATGCAATGTTATAAACCAGGAAAATCTAATCAGGAATAAAATTTTTACAACAAAAAGTCAAACTTGATATTTTTCAGCAGTATTTTTAAATTTCTTTTGTTTCGTTATTTGGTCCATTCTAAAAGTTTATTTTTCTCAAACTAGCTATTTGTAACTTCTTGTTCTTCCTGTGACACTGATCAAGTGGCCATCAGTGCCAATGTCCTCACTTGGTGACATTTGACTGGTCTGAATGAAAAACAGGGTCCTGGCTCAGATAAAGACCACATTTAGACCTTGCATTAATATATATTCTGTATCCAGATATATTATCCAGAAAAGACAAAACTTCATGTTATTCAAAGTGTAAATACACGTAGAATGCATTGCGATCTGAATGCAATGCAACCACATAAAAATGTGGTCTGGTCACACCTAGTCAAGTGTAAATTAATAAAGGTATTTTAAATTGGGCTATGCTCTTGTGGCTTACTTTAAATGTGTACTTGCATCTGGAATAACCCAACGAAAAAATAGTTATGAGCTAATTTTAAACAAGCTCACCCATGGAGCAAGTAGGAAACACAGGATACAATGCAGACAGAATCCAGATAATGAGAAATATTTTTCATGCAGGGCGCAAGTCCCAACATCGGATGTCATTATCCAAATAATATGTCTGGATGCAGAGATCTCTTCCTTTAATGCAAGGAATTTCTACATATGTGTGTTATTTTATATGGAGGTTTGGCTACATACGATTAGCCTTGATATAAGCATTTGCTGAAAAGCATGCATGACAAAAAAGCTGCATGAGCTATGGTACTTAAACTTATGTTTAGCAAGTTATTTCATATGACCTCAACTATTTTACATGTGTGCTCACTCCGTTATTGACATCTTATTGTTAAATTGTTGTAATCACAAATCTATGTCTTTGTTCGGTCGTAATCTTTAATACTGCATCCAAGAATACTGGTGTTGATTATATAATTCATGCAGGAAATACACCATCTGCCACATTTCTTTCATCATCTTGCGACGTATTTGTACACAGAGACACTAAAAAAAAAATCAGACACATACACACACACACACACACACACACAACTAGTTACATGCTTCATATGCTTTTGTTGCTGTAAATAGGATCCAGCTTGTTTCTGCTGTTGTCCCATAGGCCTACAGGTTTATAGCTGTAGAGGTATATTTACCATAAAACCAGAGCAGCTGGATTGTACTTTCGCCGCTACATCATCCTCTGGGTATCTGGTATATAGAATAATAATAAAACTCCTGTCTGTCACTTTGTGTTTGTGTGTGTGCGTGTGTGTAGGGGATCCAATGTCTTACTAATCATACTTCAATGAGCACTAACCACTATTCCGTGTTCCTAAATCTGCCCTTCTTACAGCAAGCTGTGTCTAAATCCCCCATGGTCGCCCCTTTAACACGTCATTAATCCCTGGTGGCCGCCTCTTTGAATGGGAAGCTTGTGTGAAGGGATAACCAGGCCTCCTCAGACACAGAGACAGGAGGGCCGAGGAAGCACAGCGCTGGATTTACTACGCCACAGCCAGGTTAATCCTGCCTGCTCACTGGATGGGGAGGAGGTGTGTGTGAGGAAAGTGTGTGTCTTTATGGAGACAGTTAAGGATCGGCTCCATCACAGTAACGACTCCGGGGGAACATCAGCATCTGGTGCTCAAAGTCATCCAGTCCCCCAAAAGGAATGTACAGATTGCTGCCATTTCGTTATTAGATTACAAATGGGTGGATGTGAGTGTGTTTGTGTGTGTGTCTACAGATAAAACCGAAATAGCATAGAGCAACCAGATGCCAAACAGAAACAGTGCACGCAGAAAAAGGCTGACAGACCTAAATGAAGAACAATTAATTACCAGGGAAGTGCAGTCAGTGACAACATGAGAGATTGAAAAAAGAAATCCTGGGGGCCTAATGCAGCAAGATAATCAGAGCTACAACATGACAAAAATGTACATGACACAGATTCACGGCAGCGATGAAAGATTAGTTAAAACAGTTGAATCACCTCAAATGCTGAAGCAGTTAAAACACTTAAATTACTAGAAATATGAAATGTCTCAAAGGCATGAAGAAGAAACAAAAATACAAGCAGACCAAGGAAGGAGAGACCTAAGGTGAAGAATGTAAAGAAAGATGACAGAGAGAAAGAAGGAAGGAATGATGTAGAGAATGAAGAAGGTAAGTACAAGGATGGAAAGAGAAAAAGGAAGAAGTAAAAGAAAGAAGGATGGAAGGAAACAATCACACTCAGTGTTCCAAGTAATTTAATCTTGAACTTTAATTGTATAACATCTGGACTGTCGTGCATTAGCTCTTTACTCACCTCACCCTTTTTATTCCATGTTAAAATCCTGGAAATGTTACAGTGATAGATGTAATAATTATTCAATAATAAAATGCATCTTTAGTCAGGTCTTTAGTCATACTGCATCAATGAGGTGTGCTAACTTTGGCTGAATTTTTCTTTAAATCGTCACCTTTGTGTGGTGTGTAGAAGAGGATAGGTGGTTGGACTTTAATATTCTGTCTCTTCTTCAGTCTAAAAGACTAATCAAGCCACTCAGCAGGGCTCTGGATGCTAACCAGGACTAATTCTGCCACCTGCTGGCTGGTGACACACACTGGGACAGCCATGATTGGCTGTTTAGCACCGGGGGGTACGCCTCTGATTGTCGGCTTAGCATATTTTCTCCCTCATTCTGATGTCTTACACTCCACTCTTATCCTCACTGTGCAAGTACAATGCAAAGGAAACAGGGGACGTTATAGATGCGTTTTAATGGTGAGCTCTTGTGTTTCTGAAGGTGTGTGTGTTCTGAAACATGCCACAAGGGTGTGTTTGGCAAAACAAAAAGCCAAATTCATCACTGTGCCAAACCTCCCTCCCTCTCTCCCTCCCTTCCTCTCTCCTTTATTGTTCCCCCTCCTTTTTACTTCTTCACCATGCCACAGATCAGATAGAATGTCACCTCTACAAACTGCCACCAGCTAATTAGCTGTTAGCCATGTTTGTGTTCTTGACTGATGACAGGATCATTTACTCTGGTCTCCAGCTGGCTCTGTTTGTCGGAGCCATCTCATTAGCATGGCAAATTAGTCGCACTCAGTCAGGGTTCTGCCTCACCCAATGAGAAGTGATTGGAATGCAAATCAATCAAGAGGGCGGGGATATGGAAATCAGATTTGTGGCAGAAGAGAGGTAAAGAAATGGGGACGATTTTATTTTGAGGTAGGTAAAGAAAGACTGGATCATTTTGGAATGGGTGTGTTTGGTATCAGCAGAGACGGTGATGAAGTGGAGGATAAAGAGATGACTAAATGTTTTTTTGGGCAGTATTGACATTCAAGGTCAGTGCCAGGCACTGTTGCATGTGATTGTTATTAGCGTGAGGAAATTGACTGTAAATTGTAGACGCATTGCTTTAAATTTGCATGCAGTGTAATTTCCCTAAAAGCTTATTTTCCAATCCCAAAGTCCAGATTTAATGAACAGCAGCCATTCATCAAATCAGGTAAAGTGTGTGTCTGACTGAAATAAAATGAACAAATTGTGGAAAAATCTGTCAAAAACAAACAAGGTTCAGCACATTAACAAGCTGCACTGCCTGGCAGAGGACCCTTGTTTATCATCATTGGTACATAATTCTGCTAAGAGAGCCATTAATACATTCCTAGCATAAAACAATCTCTTTAATTTAATATTCTGTCATCAGGTTTTTCTTCTCATCAGCAGGAAGTTATTGATCATGCTCTCGAGGTTGCTTTCACAACAAGGCAGCTGCATTTCCTCTGCAGATCATTCAGATAGGGTCCATAGGTGCTTTTACATCACTCTGCTCGTATACCTGTGGTTTGTTTGACTGCTGACAGGAGGAAAAGAAAGTTTGCGACAGCGTAACATGTCTGAAGCTACACGAGAGAGTTCTTTTCCAGCACATTGCAACAAAGCCACCAGAGTATTCTGGATACATTTGTGTTGTTAGAGGTGCAGTTGATCTATGTTTCTCTCTCTCTCTCTCTCTCTCTCTCTCTCTGTGTGTGTGTGTGTGTGTGTGTTNTTTCTCTCTCTCTCTCTCTCTCTCTCTCTCTCTGTGTGTGTGTGTGTGTGTGTGTTTTACTCCTTCAGTCAATCTCTGTGAAACTGACTTTATCTCCAGTTTCATTTGTCGACAGGCCTGGCAGTGAGGGGGTGGGTGGTAGAGAGAAGGACAGAGGTGGAGAGAAGGAGGGGAGCAGTAATGTAAGAAAATTGGAGGATTAGATGGCGAGCCCTTTTCCTGTCTCCTGCAGCCCCCCCACACCTCCTCCTTTTCCTCCTCCTCATGCCTCCATCCAAGCCTCAACCTATAATAACACAGCCCGACACACTGACTCTCTCCCTCTTTCCTAATCCTTATCCCTAACTGATCTGTCACCTCTGCTTTCTCCTTTCATTTTCATCCTCCTTTTGCATATCCAGAACATATCCGAAAGATGATGGCAGGATTACACTGTATTTGTGTCTCTCACAACCCTTTCTTCCTCTTCATCACTGTCATTCTCCATTCCTTCACTCACTCCCCTGCCATCAACACTTTCTGTTTTACAAATCTTTACCAAAACTTGTTTCGCGCTACTAAGGAACCGTAAGATCTCTGCTTTGACGTTTGAGGCAGATTTCCATAGTTGCTGTGTTTTTTGCATACTTGTACCAGAGTATAAGCGCAAAGGGGTGGGAAGAATTGAGCAATGATCAAGAGTTTCAGAGTGTACATGGAGGGGTCTGAAAGGGCCTAAATGGATCTGCTACTGGACTCTCTAAGGTCGTCATCAGCCCAGATTGGAGGCCATTAGGGCCTATTTAAAAGAATTACTTCCAGGATGCAATCAAAAACCCTGATAGGTAATCAATGGCAACTAGATCAGGGCACAAAGGCAGTCCATGTGTCTCAATCAGCCACCATTCAGCAGGACAGGGAGATCTGTACTGGCCAAATACTGCTTTCACTTGTGGTGCATGTGCACACATGCATGCATGCACACACACATTGAAAATAAAATACAGTCATGAATACCTGAAACATGCATGCACACAAATACACACTATTATAAAAGTGTACAATCACTAAAAATACTGTAGGAATTGAACACATGCGCACGTGCACACACATGAACATACACACATGTACACACACACAACAGCAAGGTGATCTGCAGAATGCCATACGCTGTACTCTGCTCTGCCCCCAGACAGTGATTTATCAGGAGACATGTAATGCCTTCAACACCACCCCCTGAGATTTAAAAGAAGAATTACAGGACATAAAGGAGAGAGAGATAGAGAAAGAGAGAGTNACCCCCTGAGATTTAAAAGAAGAATTACAGGACATAAAGGAGAGAGAGATAGAGAAAGAGAGAGTGATGGAGAAATAATAGAGAGAGGTGAAGAGGGGGTGAGTGGGAAGGAGGGAAGAAGAAGAAAGTAGAATAATGGGGGAATAGGTAAGAGCAAGAGGAGGGGAGGAGGCTGTGGACAGACAGGTTGATTTATTAGAACTTCTAGTTAACGTAGCCCTGAACACATGCACATACATACACACCCCACCAAGACACACACAGTCACACACATACACAAAACACGCACCCCTGCAGCATCCAGCATCCAGTGAAAATGATGAGTGGGGAGAGATTGGTAATGCTGCTCAATGATGCATGTGGCGTTTAGTTCAGTCTGAGTGCACTGGTTCCATGCTGTAGCCATGCTGGTTGACAATATGTCCTGGCAGAGAGAGGCAGAGAGAGAGAGAGAGAGAGAGAGAGAGAGAGAGAGAGAGAGAGCAGGACTGAGAACTCCAAGGCCACAAATTAGGTCAACATGCCTGCTTCATAAGCAGAGCAGAACCCTCACCACATGCTGAGGGGCAAAAATTAGTACCCGCAAACGGAGCAAAAAAGGCTGTGCAGGGTGCACGCAAACATGCACACATACAGTACATATGCAAACAGAGACAGACGCTCAAGAATGTGCAATAACTCAATTTATTAGGTTATACACCAGCAAATATAAATGCAGATACACATATACCAATAGGAACAATAATAGTACTGACATGATAAAATACCATCAAGAAGGGGATATGAAACACACCGCGCCCCCTGCAATAAGATTACAGGATATCAGCCCTCAGTAGATTTGCCGGCGGGAGTCCCCAGTATAATAAAATCAGATTAAAGGACAATCATATTTATTTCTAGTATATACAATATATCAGGCTTGCTCAGTAGCTCTTATTGTGATAGGCTGTGAAAAGGCGAGCCTCTGTGTACTCTCCTCTTCTAAGTTGACGTTAGGCTGTGTTTAATGAGCTTCAGGTGTCAAGGAGTTGGGGATGTAACAGGATATGTTGGTGAGGCTTATTGATTTATTGTTTTTCAAAGAAGTTTTTGTACTTTTGTTATTGCCTGGCTGTCACCAGTAATGTCATTTCAGAATCATTTCAGATGAATAAAAGTTGAGGGACGGTGTGTAAATGTGAGTGCGTGATAGCACTGTGGAGAGAGAAAATATTAGACATAAGATGACTTGGAAAGGTTAATATGACATCTGATATCAAAACACAACACGTAAAGCTCCCCTAGGAATAGAAATGTGTACGTGAATGTATACAAAGAGAACAGTTTACAAGAAGGACAAATAATAAGAAAAATAATTGGTAAATATAATGATAAATAGATGTAGTTTCACTTCTGCTATAGATTTCTACTATTAAATATTAATATCGCCAACTCTGAAAGCTGTGTGTGACATGAAATATATTAAAGTCTTCAAAGATTTAATAGAAGCATCAAAACATTTTCCTTACATTGTCTTCTACATTCAGGAGCAGACTCTGAGGGTCCTGACTTAAGGATTTTGGTTTCAGTTCCTCTGTCTTACTCTTCTTTTGCTGTAGAGGGTTTAAGGTCACTTTGCTCGATGTCCCTGCATACGTTTCTTTAACACCCAGCCTTTGCTAAGAGAATTAGGCTTTTGTCACTCTTCCCTTTACCTCCTCTAAAATAAAGGAGGCTCCACACACTGTGTCCCATGCCAGCTTTGTGCTTTATACAACCAGCTGTTTGTTTGCTGTGTTTCATCGTGTCCAGGGAAAGCAACTGTCTAAACAGCACATGTGTCACTGGATCATAGAGGTTATTAGCAAAGCCTGATAACACAGGAGAGGTTTAAAGTCTGGTTGCATTTGGCAGATTCCACCGCAGACAAGTACAGCTGCTTCTTCTGCACGTCTTTCAGTCACACGTTTGGTATTTGAATGTAAAATGAGCCCAATATGGCTTCTCGTGGACTGTGACCAGCACACTGCAAAACTGTCAAGCATCATTTGACCAAGAACAATGCTGTCATGATGTGTATGTCTTTGAAAGACTCAAATCTCTTTCATAGAATTCCAAATGGCCACAGTGAAATCAAAGTTTGAAAAGTGGGTGGCTCGTATTTCCATATTGTGGTTGTTAAACAGTCAGCTGACAAGAGGAATTTGCAACTAAAGAATAACCATAGTACTGCATATTATTCATCTCTCCCTGCTTTAAACACACCTGATTAAGTAAATCAGGTGTTTTTTCTTGCTCAAGAGATTGTGCCTCTCAGATCTTGATTGGTTAAACACATATGATTCAGCTTATCAGGTGTGGGCAGAACAGAAAGAGATGGGAAATATGTATGCAGTGCTGTGGTACTTGGATTGAGAATAGTTGTTTTATATTATACTGATGATAATAACATACCTCCCTTTCACTTACAATTAGCCTAGTCTGTGCAAAAATATTAACAACTTCAATGGCTTCTAGCTCTTGCTGAAGAATATACTACCCTCTACATAACGATCCTTTCCATCTGTGGCTTGCACCAAATTCTTTCTTTATTCTGTTCATATCACAGTAAAAACCACATTTTTTTTACAAGCTGAGCTGAGCTCCAAATTTATATGTTGTGTGTGTACATATATATATATATACATACATACATAGTTTTATATCAAAATATTGCAAGGAAACATTCATGTGAGTGCATTAAAGTGTGTATGTCTGTGTATCACAAAAGTGTGTTCATTCATTCTCCATATGTGGATTTGTGTCCTTCCAAGACATGCCTTGCTGTGTGTTTGTATGATAATAGAGCCTGGATATTTCCAAAGGCCAGGTAGCTTTAGTCACAATATACAGTATACATGTGTAAGTATGACTTGCTTTCATAGTTGATTTCCATTTGCCAAAAGAAAAGCTGTATTTTATTGTTCACAGAATGTATCAGCTCCGTCTGAGTCTACATTACCATTTGAAATCCACTTTCTTTAGTGCCAAAAAAAAAATTGCAACTGAGCCTTATTATTTTTCAAATAACAGCCTAAATGTAAAACTGGGAGGCTCAGACTTTTCAGCGGTCCACTCTCCCACACTAGATGTCCCCTCTCTCTGCTTAAATGCCACACAATTATGAGTGGCTCCGGGTTTGGTAGGGCAAGACGGTCGGGGTTGTCGAGGAGTGAGATTGCATGTGTGAGTGCATAAGCGTGTGTGTTTGTGTCTATGTGCATTGTGTGAACAGAAAAGTCATCTTATTTACCCACCTTGGTGTTAGGGGTGGCCATCGCCCGCCCAGCTAAATGCCATGCAAATGCTGCTGCTGCCGTCAAGCTGCCAATCACGGCGGTTTTGGCATTCACGGCATGCTGCCGGAGCATTTACAGCATCTGTGATCTTTACTAAATGAGAAATAACCCTAGCCTGTCCAAGCTGGCCACGACGTTTAAACAACATAATCCCCAAATTCCCATCGGAGAAAGTGCTGTGAAGACATCGTATTGTGTCAGTGGAATGATAAAGAAAACAAAGGGGGGGGTGGAGGGGAGGTGGGTGGGTATGATGTGTGTGTGGGTGGTGAGGGAGGTGTCTTAATCCAATACTACAGCCTCATTATGATGATGTGATTTGCTGGAAAGGCAGCAGTGGCTCTCATTACTAATACCAGCTCCCCTGAGCCACGAAACAGCGCTGCATTAAACTTTATGAAAGGCTTAGCTGTCCAATTTATGAGCCTGCCTGCTGAGGACATGAGCATGCTGAGACAGGAAACACAAAAAACTTTTACCCTTGACAATACTTTTTACCTCGCTTTATTCAGAAATGCAAACACAAGACATCATGTTAAATTGTTCTTAGAAGTGATGATGGAATCATATCAACCTACTAAATAAAAATATTCACCACTATTGCATCACTAAACTCCCACATGACCATTTCACGTTCGTTGCATGGGTGAGAGACACAAAAGCTAAGGTCAGTAAGTCTAAATTTTACTACCCCATAGTACAAATTATCTTTAGTGTATTTGTAGGGATTTAAAGGGGTCATTGATCTGTATCAAAGACTTAACTTGCTTTATCGGGTGTAAAGATTTATGTTTTAATTTTAGTTTACTACAGATTGGAACCAGAAATCCCCATGCTCTTAATTTCCTCACTCCATCGACTCACATTTTCAGCTGTTCAGCAGCAGAGGAGGTCGGAAGCATTTCGTTTAAGAGGACAGCAAGCTTTGTTCTGGCTACAAACAAATGATTAAACAATTACTCTGACCAATGCTTGCAAAGCTCTGACATTCTGAAACACAAGTCGCATGAGAAAATGAGAATTATTGCAGCTCTACTGCTGATTGGTTAGTTCATTCTAATGATCAAAATGTCCCAGGCTTGTTTGGGGAATTTGTAAAATAAATAAATCATTGCCAACTTTGGATTACTAAAAAAAGTCTGTTAGCATGCTTTAAATAGTATTGGATTATTACTCTTGGATTATTACATTTTTTACCACTAGGGGCAGAAAGTCTCCAGAACAGCCCTGACATATGTTGACTTATCAAATTGTTATGGCCAACTCGTTAGCCAATGCTTGCTGAAACACTCATTCAGTAGACACAGAGCAACATGAACATACCACTGGAGTCGTGGTTTTTAACACCCTGATGAATGTACGTTCAGTTCATCCTCCTTTTAGCTGTAGTTCTGGATGGATGCCATGGATGCCCATAACGCATAGGCATTTGAGTCTTTATCTTTCTATTTCACACATGAATGACACTAAAATAATATCTTTATTCAGCTTTTGGTGGCTTTTAATTATATTGGGTGTAATAGGTAAATTGTGCTAATTCAAAGAGTAGTCTTGTGTTTGATGCTCAGGAAATGTTCTTCTTAGACTTCCAGGTGTCTTTTTTGTAATGGTTATGTTTTGTGAGCGTACCGAGAGCCGTGAGATTCAACAACACAGTATTATAAGATAAGGACCTCTAAACCAAACCTAAAAACTAAAAGCGTCTGAAAGCTACAACATTGGCTCTGATTCTCTTTGAGTTTGGAGAATTTAGATACCATTTAATTCAAAATGTTTCTATTAAATATGCAGTGCTGTTATGACATAATGGAGAAAATCACCCCATGTTACCAAAATTCCCACAAATTTGTTTTTTTTTTCTTTTTTACTTTTATAATATGTAATATTTACTAATAATGAATTTGAGAATCCATTCTGATGTATATCCTGGAACTATTAGTAATACCGCACAGATTACACACCTAGCAATCAACACAGAAATGGTGCCCACAGAGCTGCGTGCACCTTGCTTCATTCCACTTATGGTGGCAAAAAGGCCTCATTAACTCCTCTGTCTGTGCTGACATTCTGTTATCACAAACTGACAGACACGCAGATAAACCCATGCCTTAAGTATTCACTAATGTCTTTATGCTGGCAGAGAGACAAGCACACACGTGCACGTATGAACAAAGATCTCCAGGCAGCAATTAGTCTCTCCCTAGAAGAATTTATTTCCTCATTTCACTCAGCTCTAGGTGCAAATTAAAATTTGTCTTAATGCACTGTCAGTGGTGTCCCATCATATAAGAACTTGTCAGGGCCACACTGAAACAAAAGCAGGTGCACACACACACAGACATACACACACAGAGAGACACACACTTGCACAATGCACATCAAAAACACATAATTACACAGTACTATAATATTTCTGTGAAAAGCAGAGCCTTAAGAGGAGAGCTGCAGAGTTCTTATTCAGTATTATCCAATACAGTATGTTGAGGGCTGATAACAGACTCATTATCAATAATTATCATATAGTCAAGCTGTCATTTTGCAAAGGATATTAGCTAAAGCACTAATACGGCCAACTGGGACCAGTCTACAGCAGGATTTATCTACAGTAATGTTTAATTTAAAGTAACATAATGTAATATGTAACAATCTGACATGCAAATCAGTTCATCCTTTGTAAAACCTAAAGTTTTATAAGTTCATTGACGTACAAAGTAATACAGACTGAGATAAAATAAGGTTTGCAAGGTTTACCTTTGCCAAAGGTGAAATGGAAATAATAATACCAGTATTAATTCTTAATTAGTATATTATATTTTTGGGTAGATGTGGCTAGATCGGTTTTGTTTTAGGAAGATACTCTTAATAAAAGTTTCATCTCATTTCATCATGTTGGTTATTTTCTCTGTTTAGCATTAGCATGACTTCTCGACATCGTGTCAACACACAAGTTCATTCATAGGAGCTGAGTTAAAAGTAGATGGATGAATTCAGTGTTTTCTATGGCTATGATATGACACACTGTATAGGTTTAGTTGCTTAAAATGCATTACAAAAATGTGTTACCTATAGGAGTTAATCATAGTATAAATACAAATAATATCCTAAACCAATTTAAACAAGCAGTTAGTCGAACTGAACTCAACAATTAATCGTGCTTAAACAAAAAAAGTATTCTTAACTCATACTGGTAATTATCAGCATATTATTTGAAATTTCTCCTCAAGGAGACTCTAGATTGTGTTATCTCTTATGCGTTATTATTTTGTCAAATCCCCTAGTCTTTTAAAATCAAATGTTAAGTCGATATACCCACCTTAAAAGTCATTGTTTTGCTGCTAACATGTGCATCTGAATGTCGAAGGGACGGTCATTTTTAATTTCTTGGTATTCTCCTGAAATGACACACCATCAACAACTCCACCTAGAATCCACTCTAGAGTTTATTATTTATCATTATGGTGCTATTTATTATTGAGCTTTGACAGGAAAAAAAAAAAACAGCTCTGCTAGCAACGTACTGTCCACGTTGTTGTTTAGTGACCTGAACTCTGACCTCATGTCTATCAAAATTACAGTAAAGACTGGTTTATGCTTAATGCAGTTGCAATGGGCGTGCAGAAAATGTGACATAACTGCGGCCAAAACAGCCAGTCGCAGAGGCCGCTTTGGAGGGTCGATCATGCACCGCTCGATTTTTGAAACAATGCACACAGTGTTCGTGTGACGTAAATGCACCTTTATCGGCGATTGGCCAAGAGA
Organism: Lucifuga dentata; assembly: GCA_014773175.1. NCBI lineage: Eukaryota > Metazoa > Chordata > Actinopteri > Ophidiiformes > Bythitidae > Lucifuga > Lucifuga dentata. Next base: position 115,574 of record VXCM01000577.1, on the reverse strand, counting down.
AGAGTTGTAGGTTTGTTTTTGTGTTTGGGGCTGTTAGTGCCATCGCTGAAGTGTACAGTCGTTGTGCACCATCATCATGAAAGCATGAAATTGGCCTTGATCAGGACATGCAGATGGCCTGTTTCGTCCCTATCATCGTCCGCCTCGTGTCTGCATTAAATATAAACCATGCCAAAGAGATAGTGTCAGTATGAGAATACATCTCCAAACAATGTGAACAATGATACCACCTTTCCTACTGCAAATTATTTTATTTGCTTGTATGCACAACTAAGGAGCTAGACTAAACCCAATGCATGACACAGCATTACCACACTAGTGACTCAACAAAACACAGAAAACACACGTGCAGCAATGTGGTGCCATGACCTTGCCACACAAATGAGTTAAGCACACTTGTACCACAGCAGGCTGAATAAATGAGTGTCAGCAGAGGGAAAAAGATGACATTAACACTCAAATCAATGGCACTCTGCTGCTAATGAATGACAAGGCTAATTGCGGGAACGGCTTGTTGCTCTTTGGTTTAGATAAATACTCCGACAAGTGAAGTGCTTTAATTATCCCCTGTGTGTTTGTGCCTGTGCGCCGTCGCCGCTGCTTCACTCAAGATGCCTGCTAAATGAGACAAGCTAATTAAGAGTGATTTCCCCACTCCCCACTCATTAATAACACAACAGCAATTAAGGCAAGCTAGCGGAACATGGTGCATTTGGTGCTAACAAGATTAGCCTCATGGAGCAACGGAGTTACACACACATACACAAAAGGAAAGGTACAAAAGAAAAAAGTGACTTGTTTAAGATAGCATAAGGTGAGGAGGTGTTGCATAGACAAAAGTAATTGAAGAGACAATGAGGCGACAGTGAAGCAGGAAGGAGAAAGGGATGCAGAGAATATAGGAAATGCAAAATCAAAGCGCTTCAGGTTCAAGCAGAAGCTGTTTTTCCATTTTTCTCCATGAATCACCAGCATGCCCTTTAAATGAGATATTCCATAAAGGACACTCAGTTACATGAACTGAATAATGACAGAGACACGGGAGAGAACACGCACCTCCGATCACAAAACAAATGAAATCACATTACAGGAGCTTGTGTGAGAAAGATAGAGGTCATAATTTCAGGATGTAAAAACTCTCTATCAGGTGGAGTATGTAAACTGCGGTTATCATTTCACACCAGTTTATTAGCTTCAACAATCAGATCACTCCTACATGTGTTACAGTGAGTCACGTGGCTGTGTTTTCATATGAAAACCAGGGTGACATCTTTCATTATGTATTTAAATAATAAGAGAAGCTTGGCATGGTTTTGAGAGAGATATGGAAAAAAGAGGTATCATCAAACTGACAGAATCATTGTTAGGCCAACTAACTAAATAACCTCAACAATTTCTGACCTTATAAACAAACTTAAGTAGTCAGCTGTTGTTCTAAATCTGCAACCAGTGTTCCAAAAGTGAGTTCTCACCTTTTAATGTCCGTGATTAAGTCCAGTTTTCAGCTTATTCATAACACTCAGCACTAACTTAATATAGAAATTAATTTATAAAGAGCTAAATGGGATCAAAGTATCGCTTTGTGATCAATACCAAGTCACTGTATTGGCACTGGCAGGTATTTAAACATTTTGAATGATACCCAGCCCTTGCTTGTGTTAGGAAAAAAAAACAAAAAAAAAAACAAAAACAACCTGTAGACCAGAAATGCCTATGTATATAAAAAAATATTGGGTCACAGAGGCAGCAACCTAAGCAAAGGAGCCTAGATGTTCCTCTTCCTGGAGGGATCCTAAAATGGTCCCAGGCTAGATTGGATATATAATCCCTCCAGTGAGCTCAGACATCAGGAAGAAACTCAGAGTCTAAGCTCTGCTCCTTCCTGTTGAAAAGAGCTTAGGTAGTTCAGGCATAATCAAAATGCAACAATTAAGCCAAAACAAAATAAGACCTACTTTAAAAGCATAAAATAAAAACAAAACTGCACTTAATATGTTATGTACCAAATGTGGAAAAGACTGGATGAAATCTGTAGAAGGAGCCAATCATGGTCATGGTTGTGAGTGTACAGACATGAGACACTGGCATAATTAGTTAAATGTCTTCTTTCAAATGATTTGTGTTGCTTACATGCCTTTGTTAGCTAGTTATCATGTTCAGAATTGTGGTGCTGGTGGGTGGGACCATGTTTCCATATTCACAGATTCTGAACTCATTAGGGAGAAAAAAACAGATGTGCTTTTAAGCTTGATTTGGTGNCATATTCACAGATTCTGAACTCATTAGGGAGAAAAAAACAGATGTGCTTTTAAGCTTGATTTGGTGGTTTATTAATTATTTTGTGGAAAATCCAAACTATTGGATTTGTATTCAATACAAAACATTTTTACATCTTAAAATGCATCTGGATTGGAAGGTTCAATTACTGCATTATCTAAAAAAAGGAAAAGAAAAGGAAATACACTCCTGATAGCTGATCACAACATTCTCTTAAGAAGTAAAGTCACCACTTTGCACTTGAAGCTGTACATTTTCCAGTGGAGCTGTGTAGCAGTTTGTGGATAGAAACACAATCTTTCTTTTTCTTTTTTTTTTTTTTTANTTTTTTTTTTTTTTTAAATGGAGAAAAGTAAAATAAATGCTCTTTAATGCAACCTGAGCAGTACCAGAGCAAACAAAACAACTTAGTTTATAGATACAATTCAAAATTCAGCTTTATTCAACTTTAAGGAGACAGCAAACATGAACCTTATAGAAAGGAAATTCTGGGGGAATGCAAACTGTGTGTGTGTGTGTGTGTGTGTGTGTGTGTGTGTGTGTGTGTGTGTGTGTGTGTGTGTGTCTGAAAGAGGCTGTATAAAGGATGTCAGTCACAGTAACTTCATACTGCAGGCATGGAGCTCTTGACAAGAGACTCAATCAGCAGCACTAAAGCCTGCCTCTACTTCCTCTGCCTCTGCCACCCTACTTTTGTGTCGACTAATCTCCACTGTAGGATGTAGAGGAGCCTTTTGATATTGTCTTCCCCGGTGTTTTTCATTATCACCGTCTTACCGCGGCCTACCTGTGGCATTACCTCGACATTAGTGGGCTTGACAGGACGAGAATCACCACACAATCCTGTCACAACCTCCCATCTCTGCAGTACTCGCATTTCAAAACCCCTCTGCCTCTTCTTATCTTTCACTTACTTTTTACCTCTGAGGTATGGAGCCGCAGCAGGGTCATGGGCAATATTTTTAGGGTGGTGTGTGAAAAAGCCCGAGAGGTTAACAGGTGTGTTAACAGGTTAACAGGTTTGTCTTAATCCTGCCATGACACACACACACCAAAAAGGGAGCTCAAGAGTTAATGTTCTACTGAGGAGCTTCGAGTTAAAATTCTGGTTACATTAAGATAATAAGAATTCAGTCTATAATGTGTGCATCTTTTTAGATCTTATGTTATTTATCTGATGTGAAGATAAAGTATGCATATTTTGTTGGCAGCTTCGTTCCAGTTAATGTATAATTGCTATCAGTTACTGCGCTGCGCCCTCTAGTGGTTATTGGAGCCGCATGCAGCTGTTTTTAGGTCTCAGCAGGCTCTCCTGCAGTTTGATCACCAGCACTCCTAATGAAGTCTTAAACCTGCTTTTCAAGGGAAGGATTTTCTCCTTCCACCTCCTTTGTGCATTTAACTCCCTTCTATAATTCCAGTTCTTTCTTCAGTTTTTCTTCCACAGGCTTTGGATTTTGGGGATCTTTTAGCTTTGCAATGAGAGACCTGCTCAGTTTTCTTTTTTATTATTATTCCTGAGGCACACTGTGCTATGCAGAGATAGAGATATTGAGAGAGAGTATCTCACACTAATAGGTTTTTATAATTTACCCCACTCCCTTTAGGCACCTGGATCTCAGTGTATTTCAGTCTGAACTGGGGTCACATTGGTTTCTCTGATTATTCGCCAGGAGCTTGTACAGCAGCATGGATTCCTAGATTCTGTGCTCATGAATCACAGGTCAAAAGTAACTAAATTAATTTAGTCAAGTACTTAAGTACAAATTTAAAATTTAATTTTTTTTAGAGCATTAGTTCTTATTTCTTTACTTTGTTCCCTTCATTTCTTCCACCCTCTCTTCCTTCTATCTTACTTTCCTCTATTGCTTTCTTCTATCTTTTTTTAAAGGAGCACATCAGTGATTTTGCATGTTTAAGCCCAATACATACAACCTGTATACACATTGCCAACCATTTTCCAAAACATGCTACCGAAGCAGTACAATTTATTTTTTTTTCCCCCTACCCAGGCAACCATTGGTTTCAGCTCATTCCAGCATGCTAATTAAATCAACTTGCACAGAATTGAAACACACTCGAGACAGATAAGTAATCCATCACAGCAAACACGACATCTATTAAATTTTTTGTCGAAGTAACTTAATTTAACCAAAAAATCCAACAAGGAGCTACACAGAAGAAAAGGTATGTCTCCGACAGGGAATATAGTTCGAGGAGAAGACTGCTTTTACTGAGAAATTAAAACAGCCATGCCCTCGACAATTGTGCCTAAGTGTCTGACCACATCTGATTTTGAAAGATTAAGGGATTTAGCAAAATAACATTTAGTAGTTTTATGCTTTCAAAAATGGTTGTCAATGTAACATATGTGTCTAGTATTTATTGTGCTCAAACATGCAAAATCACCTGTATGCTTCTTCAGATTCCTATTTTTCAGCCCACATTGAACTAAACTTTGCTATGGGTATTTTTCCTCTGGAAGTCTGAGTACATTTTACAGCTAATACTAGTTTACATTTGCTCAATTAAAGCTTTGAATGTCTGACTGACATTGCTGTTATAAGCTTGACAAGACTGTAAATTTGTTATTTCTCAAATTTGCACCTGACATTTTTTTCAAAATGTTCAAGTTGCACCATTGGATATTGGTCAAAACACAGAAGTGCAGGATTTGGACAGCATTGCCAAGTCCTCTTTACAATGGCTGCAGAGTGTCAGGAGACAAGATAAACTCGGAGCTTAGCCAAAAACACACTGGAAAAACTCCACAGTGGAGCCATCTGTGGAAATACAGCTACAAAATTTGAAAGAGCCTCAGATCTCAGTACACTGAGGATGAGTACACAATCTGCTTCATTGAATATGTGGGTGGAGAAGCCAAGGAGAGTGTTTATACCACTGTAGTCCTGCTATACTAGATGAAAAAGTTCATTAATGATCAGACTAAATGCACACCTGCAGAGGATGAAACACGGTTTTACTAAAAAGAGGCTGCCAAGGCTGCCATACAAAGTGGGTTGGAGATATGAAAGATACAGACATAAATGTTAAGAAAATGGTGAGGTGACTTATTATAACATTCAATCCCAGAGGTTAACAGTTTATGATGACCTGCTTTGTCTTTTTTTTTTTTTAAGAATCAATGTTGAAAAATTTTATAGGAAAAAAACATATATCAAGAATATTGAGTAGGCTAAGTTTGAAAGCATGTTGAAATGTTGTTCCCATGTTGCTAAGTGGATAGAGCTTGACACCAGCACCACCAGGGTTAATGGGTCAGCTCCCACTAGGAAACCCGTGACATCATTCATGCAATGATAGTGTGATAGTGTTGCTGTAAGGTGTCATGGATAAAAGCATTGATTGAGCAATCTGTTTCATCTTCAGTCCACATCATGACTTTTATACAAGAGTATGTCAGACATGCAGTCATGTGGGAAAGCGTCATTCCAATACAATACAAAACAAAAATCTCCACCTCATATGCATATGTGGACCTTTGTTTTGGAGAGCTGGAAAGTGAATTAGAGCCCAGACTTGATGCTCTGAGCTATCTGTCTAATACAGAAACATTTTCAGCTCTTCAATGTAGCTTGAAAAGAAAGTAAACAGTGACACACAATTGGTGAGAGAGAGAGAGAGAGAGATCTTTAATTGCTTGGAGAGTATCATAGATCACCTGGAAGGCTTACAAACACAAATTTCTTGAAGAATGCTTCCACCTTCAGACCATTTTAGGCATAACATATTGTAGTTTTTGTTTTAAATTATCAGCAACAGCATACGTGGCTGACACCTAAAATAATATTAAGCATATATTTAAATAATAAATAATATTTTATCATCATCCAATTATTCTTAGAAATTACTATGTTGCCAAGTGTGTCTCATATTGTCTGAAACTGATTTACATATTTACTGCCTTGCCATTTAATGCTTGACCAGATTGAAAATGCAATTTAAGTAAAAGCGAATATAGTATTAAAACTATTAGTATTAGTAGCAGCAAAAGCACTGGCAGTAAAATATAATCAATCACCAAAACTGAATCCATGCAAAATCTTTACGCAGACTTATTTTACTCAGTGTGACTGCTCAGCGTTTCACTTCGGTGGAGTCAGATTTCATTACTTTCATATTATGTCATCTTGTGGCTGTAATGAGTTTAAAGTGCAAACTGTGGACATTTGGAAAACAGCACTTTGGAACAAACAAATTACACTGCAAAACGTAAATGCTGCCAAATTAAATTTACTGGAATGTAAACATGCCTCCAATGAGTAACAAGAATTATATGTACATCGATGTACCGTTTCTGAGTAAATCCTATAAAATGAATTCTATGAAACAGATGTAATCAAGACATTACTGGCAACATTAGTGGTTAAACCTTATTAATTAGGGACAATGAGTTTTACAAGTTCATCTTCCAGGTCCAACTTGGATTACAAAACTAGGGGTAAAGCAGAGATGTGCTTGAGCTGTACTGGTGATTAAAAGTCACAGAGTCAGCAACATGTTTCTGTTGGTGCTCGCTCAGGAATTCTTTCATATAGCCGGCCAGAGCTTCAGTGTCCTCCAGGGTTACAGCGTTATACAGAGATGCACGTATTCCTCCAACTGACCTGCAGGGGAAAGACGAATTCAGTCATAATTGGTCTTCAATTGTAGTTGCAGCTCTGATTCAGAGTTAAAGGATCACACTGGCGAGTTTGCATGTTTAAGCCCAATATGTTCAACCCGCATACATGTTGTGTTGCTGAAAACCCATTTCCACAACAAAAAACCGTATTTTAGTTTTCCTGTTGTTTTTCCAAATCAATTTGGAAAAACAACAGGAAACAGGAAAGACCTTACAATTCAATGTTTCACTTCCTAACACTTGTGCACAATTGTAGAGGGCACGGTTGTTTTAATTTCTCTGTAAAGGCCATCTTCTCCAGGGATATATTTCCTGCCGGAGACATGCTTTTTCTTCCCTGCAGCTCCGTGTTGGACTAGTTAAATAAAGTTACTTTGTTAAAAAACTTAATAGACGATGTTCACTGTGATGGATTATCTATCTCAAACATGTTTCAAGTCTCTACAAGTTGATTTTAATAGCGTACTAGAATGAACTGAAACCAGTCTGGCAGTCTGGAAAGTAGGAAAACATTTCTAAAATTTACTGCTCCAGTAGTATATTTTGGGAAATGGTTGTCAGTAATATAACATGTAAATGGGTTGTATATATTGAGCTAAAACATGCACTATCATGCAAACTCACCAGTATGGTCTTTTAATAATACAGGAGCAGAAATCCATAATGCCTTCAACAGCTGGACTTCATATTTAACTTTGCTTTTAAAGAAGATTCCAGTAATCTTTAGACTACTAATTACTACATGAGATCCAGAAATAACATCCAAATCCTAAATCCTAACTTCTGGCAGGTAACAACAGAGTAAAAGGAAGTTTATTTTTTAACTTTGACAGTTTCTGTATTCTGATATACACTGTATCAAACTTGAACCTGTGTCCTTTCAGCGATATCATTCCACGTTTAGATGCTCCATCCAGAAACTTCTTTTCCAAGGCATCATCTCCATTCTTCACATGAAATGGTATATTCATGCGGCTCCGGCATGCCGTGTCTACAGGACACCTGGACAAATGGACACGGCAGGGTGAACGAAGCAAAACAATGTCATTTTTCACTTCATTAAGTGAATTGTACTCTGATGTAAATATAGATACAAACATCAGTAAAATAACTGCAGTGCGTGGAAAGATCCAAACAAAAACCCTGATGATGATCAAAAGCCTGGATTTAATATCTGGTTATTTAGACGTACATTCTTGTTGATGGGTTTTAACAATGTCATAGAAACAACATTTTGTGGACCTGAACTGGCTTCAGACACTTACACATAGAACCCATTAGAAGCATCGATAATGTCATATATCATTGAGGACTTCTGCTTGTTGATTGTTTCCATGGCAGTGGCGCCCTTGTTGTTCTTGATCCATTCCAAAACCAGACACATGATGTAAATACTGAACAAAAACAGGGCAAAAGGATGAAGTACACACACAAACAAACACACTAATACATACAGTATTAACAAAGTTCATTTTCATGTTCGATCTGCAGAAAAGGTGGAAGTTCTGAAACCAACAACAGAGGAATGTCTGTACCTGAAACATGGCGGTGTGTTGTACAGGGAGTTCATTCCAGCCTGCACCTTGTAGTCCAGAACGATGGGACACTCCTTCAGGGTGTGACCCAGTAAGTCCTCTCGCACGATGACCACTGTCACTCCAGCACAGCCCACGTTCTTCTGAGCTCCAGCATAAATCAACCCGAACTTCACAAAACAAAACCAAAAAAAAAAAAAANAAAAAAAAAAAAAAACATCCACAAGCCGGTTTTATATGTGATGAAATGTTAATCCCAGAAAGAGAACTTCCACAGGGATACTGGCACAGCGTCAGACAGCAGCAGCATCCTGTGCGTTGAGACTATACTCTAGTAGTGAGAAATAAATTATTTTTTAATCAGGTCAAAATTATCTTGATTCATTTGTAATGCCATCTTGTCCTTTCACAGTTTAAATGGGCTACAAACGTCCAGCAACATTGATGTGAAACAACTTCAGAAATCTCACAACAGATGTTCTGTCATCATTGCTTAAAGATGCTGAAAATTATTTCAGCTTTAAACTTTAAAGTTAACAAGACAATTGTGCAAACTAAAACAAAACCCCAGTTAACAATGTGTAATATAATATACACTGAGTCATGTATTACAGACAACTCACAATCTACTGAAAATGTTTTTCTTGGTGCATAAATTTTGACTTTTTTGATTTAAACTAGCTGTGTAGAGAAGCTGGTTGTCATGTTCTTCAATACTGAAGTCTGCAATATTACAATATTATCCTAGAAGAACAAAAGACTAAAAAAATCATCCCCCAATAGATTTTTTTTTTTTTTTTTNTTTTTTTTTTTTTTTTTACATACTGATGTCATTACAATAATGAGCAGGTTTTGGGTTCACATTTAGGCTCCATAGGCTCATTGGAACTGGACTGCAGAGCTGTGCATCCTCGCAAGCAAGGAACTCCACAGCAAAGCAACTCTGATCAGATTCATTATGATGGAGCAAGGCTTAACGTCTGTCACCATGCTAGCACCCACACGTGGGTGTAATGTTCCTTACTTACATTAAAACATCTTTTCTGCCTCAGCTCTTCTTTGTCAGCTTCAGCCATAGTTTGTTAGCTGATGAGACTTGGTCAATATTGTTTGAGGTAACTTGTTAAGAAGTGTTGCACAACTAAAAATTTGACCTGCTGGTGGCACGAGAAGAAAAGTCTGCTGCTCACCAAAGTTATTAGGATCCATTGTCTGTATCCATCCACTAATTAAAGTTAAGAGAGTCTGGAACAAGGTGTTGGACTGACTGACTGAATCATTACCATACCTTGAGGTATGACTACAAATTCAAGGAAATAGAGCCCAGGAGTTCTGGCTTGATCACTCTATTCCTCATGGTTTGATGATTCCACTTCTCGTGGCCTGATGACTCACCTTTGACACATCCACAGGTCGGGACAGGAAGTTGGAAGACATATCGCTAACTAGGACCACTCCGTTTGTTTCAGGTATGAAGTTGAACTCCACCCCATCCACCGTCTCATTGCAGCAGTAGTACACATAGGAGGCCGAGGGGTTCAGGGTCCAGCTGCTGGGGTCTGGGATTTCTTTACAGAATGGAGTCAAAAACAGAGCATGCTCTTGCATTACTTTGGAAGTCACTGTTTGTGGTTTCCCTGAGTGCTTAAACAAATACAGATGTCTTTAATTATTTACAGATCTGCCCCATAAATAAATAGAACCTGCAGTTCAAAGGGGAAAATCATGAAACCAATAGTGTTCCTGGATGCAGAAACACTAATGAAGACCTGAGATCCTCAGAACTGTGAACATCTTGAGAACTGTCAGCATTTATGTCAATTTCTCCTCTGTACAAACTCTAATCTGGCAGGAAATCAAAAATCAAAATCAAAATCACCATTCTTTCTGGTGATGTTATAAAGAAAATCACTGTAAAAGTGGCCCCAACATTAAAAAAAAACAAAAAACCCAAAGCCCGAAACCCAAAGTCAGACACAGCCATGTGCAAAGGCTGCCCACATACCAGAGGCTTTCACTGGCTGTCTGCCCTATTGTTTATTACATAACAGCAGGGGACAGAGGCAGATCTATGAGAAAAACGACCCTAATGCAGTGTACATGAAAATGACCAACGAACCATGAGTCTACACTGTGTTGAAGAGAATTATGTTGAACTTTAAAAGAAAGAAGAGAAATTAGAAATCGTTCAGACATCCCTCAAATGACTAGTCAAAAAAACCTTCATTCTGAGACTTAAAGGTCTAGTTTTCGTTCGTCTAGACCACTACTTGACACCATCAGCATATCAATAAAGTTCTCTGTCATGGTTAGTAAATGTATGTTCGTACAAAGACAGAATGTGTGATGATTTACTGGAGTTTTTGTGTTGTGATACTGGCACTGAGGTAGAGCAGGTTTTCCTAGAATATCTAGCCTTATGTCACCTTTTTTTCTCTGTACAGCAGCTTGCAACTTAATGTTTTGAAAAGTGCTATGTAAATGAAATTTTACTTACATCACTATTGACCAATGTGTCTTGAGCTCTTGTGGTCTGCATTCACACCATTGAAAACACACACACACACACACACACACACACACACACACATACATACACAGACTTACTTGTGTAACTGTCCAGCTTTGGGTGAACAATGTTAACTTTGCCATATTTCTCTGCTTCTTTTGCAGCTTTTGCTGACCATGTGCCGGTCACAAAGTAATCAGCACACCTGTCCTCCTTCAGGCCAATCAGGTTGAGCGGAACGCCGCTGAACTGTCCAGACCCGCCCCCCTGCAGAAACAGCACCTTGTAGTTGTCTGGGATGTTTCTGTGAGGACACAGGTTATCAAGTTAAACACCTGTTAAACCCAGGTTACCCAAGTTATACATGTGTGCTGCACCTAGCATCAAATTCCTACACTGAGTAAGCACGCCTTGTACTTTTTTGCAGTCAGTCGTGCTGTCAATCAGTTGTGCTGATTCTTTGCACAGTACCTTGGTATGTTAATGGCTCACATCATTTAAACGTACACAGTTTAATTTGAGCAGAAATTCAAGATCTGACATTGCCTTAAAAAGTAGAGTTAAAAATGGATTAACATTGGATATGTACCTTCAAGAACAGTCATTTAGCTCGATCAGTCTGGCAGCCTTTTGCATTATTGACCACACAGATTTAAAGCTACATCCTATGGTACATTTTGGATATGCTAAATTAAATGTAAATAAAAGGCGTGGGGGAGGGGGGGCTGATGCTATCAGTTAAGTTTAACAAGATACAGTATTGTTGTATGTTATATGACAAAACTGTATGTGAATATGCATTTAGCACCATATTTCTGAAGTGTTATGATGGTAATTCGGTAAAGTGTGATGGTGCAGCATTGCTGTTTCTTTATCATTGTTACTATTTAACACAGTAGCATATTGCATACAGTACTGAGTACTGTGTACTGTGTGCAATGCAAAAGCACTTACAGTAACTCTCGTAGGAGATTCTCTGTTGTGTTCAGGATTTTGCTGAAGTCTGAGGACCGGTGACTCATCTCTGGTGAGAAAAGAGTCAAAAACATTAGAATTTAGTCACACTGACATTGCTTTTTACCCAATTTCATTTAATATCTGGGCAATTTAAAGGACCATATCAGAGGTTTTGCATGTTTAAGCCCAATAAATACTACCAGTATTTTGATTTTGTGTTATTTTGCCAAATCCCCTAATCTTCCAAAATCAAATGTTCTGGCAATACACCCGTCTTAAAATTCAATGTTTCACTCGCGAACATGCATGCATGAATGCAGGCACAATCATTTTAATTTCTCAGTAAAAGCAGACTTCTCCTGGGACTATATTCTCTGGAAAAAACATATGTTTTATTCTGTGTTTGACTGTTAAATTAAGTAACAAATAATAACACCATGTTGTTTACTGTGATGGATTAATTATCTCAAGCATTTTTCAAGTCTCTACAAGGTGATTTTCATATCATACTGGAATGAACTAAACCAGTGGCTGCCTGGAAGGTAGGAAAAACTATGTGAAAATGTATCACCCCAGTAGCATGTTTTTTGTTTTTTTTTAAATGGTTGGCAGTAATGTTATGTGTGTGCAGGTTGTATGTATTGGATTCAAACATGCAAAGCCACTGATATAGTCCTTTAACATTGCCACATAAATCTGGAACAGATTTCACTCAAACAGGATCATGTATGTGTGCAGTTTATGCTCTTAAGGTCTCACACTCTTAAGATCTTTGTAGTTACACTCACCAAGGACACTTATACCGATGCCATTGTAATTGATGAGCTCCTTCTGTACCTGAAGCAGCACCTGCAACAGATCACAAAGTCAATCTCTCTCTTCAATGCTGCAACCACTGAATTGGCAGGATTGACAGAAAGGGATTTAAAGGACCATACCATCCATTTTGCATGTTTGGGCCCAATATATTCAATTTTCATATATGTTATGTTACTAACAACCATTTCTCAAAGGATAAAACTATATTTCAGCTTATCTGATATTTTGCAAAACTTCTTAATTTTTCAAAACCAAATATTCTAGCAATACACCCATCTTAAAAATCGATATTTCACCTGCTAATAGTTATGCAGCCTTATGAAGTCATGATTGTTTAAATTTTTCGATAAACACAGGTCTTCTTTTGGGACTATATTCCCCAGTGGAGATAATACATTTACTCTGCTCTTTTTATTGCACTTAAATGCTAAAATTACGTAACTTCAAAAAACACCTGAATATACGTCTTGTTTGTGATGATGGATTACTTGTCCCAAGAACATTTCAAGTATCAACAAGTTGATTTTAATAGCGTACCAGAATGAACTGAAACCAATGGCGGTCTGGAAGGTAGGAAAAAACATTTTTAATTCACCGTTCCAGTAGTATGCTTTGGGAGATGACTGTCAGTAACATTACATGTAAGAAAATTTAATATACTAGGCTCAAATATGCAAAATGACCAGTATGGTCCTTTAAAAGGTATTCACCACAAGACAGATAACTTAAGAAGCTATCGGTAAAAACCCCAAACTAACAGACCTACAGGTTAGAGTAGCTCCGATGTCTTTGTTAGTAACCAAGTTGGGTTATAAAATAGAAGACAGAGTGTTCCAAATGGCAACTGGGATTTTTTTTAGTTAGTTTTTGGCTGTAGTTTACCCCAAAACATTAGCGCTCCATGGCATGTGGCTTGCAAAAATGATTAGAAACCTGGACAGCAATGTCTCTTTGGAAAACCATAGACGTCAGTGTGAGCTGCTATCTAACTAAGAATAGTGACAATTTCTATGTAGGAGAATGTGTCCATAATGAGGTTTGTGGATTATCTTGAGTAATTGGGTCATCATTTTATTTGAAAATCAGGCATTTCTGCTTGAAGCAACAATCATTTCAACATTTCAAATGTGATTTTTTTTTTTTTTTTTTNTTTTTTTTTTTTTTTTTTTAAATATATTTGCTTTGAATACCACAAACCAAGAGTAGAGTCATGTTACAGTGTTGGATTGAGTAACAGAGGTCTAGTTGCTAGGTTTGTATTTTGTGGTGAATTGCCCCTTTAAATCTTCAGCTACAGACTTTATTAGAAAACCAAAGATAAAGAATTGATTTTGAATTTAGTCAGAACCAAGTGTCTAAAAGAAAAAAAAAAAACAATCAGTCAGAATAAAGTAATCAGAAAGGAGAGAAATTCTTTCTATTCTGTTTAAATAGGAGTATTGATATGGAACAGTATGTTTAAATTGAGAGCCCTCTAGAGGTCGTTGCTGTTGCTGCCAATTTCCTGCTGAATGCATAAGGATGATGCAACTTGACAGTGTGAGTTGCATTTTGATATGAAGCGCCGTATAGGACAAAAATCACGTTTCATTCACACACACACACACACACACACACACACACACACACACACACACACAACAGTACTGAAGCAAAGCCAGCGATTCTCTAAAAGCTGCACCTCGCTTTCTCTCCTCGCAGATTTAAAGCGAAACAGGTTTTGCATGTCGCTTTCACCAGCATGCAGACATGCAGAACAAAAAAGATCACGATTCACAGTCATGCGTCTGCAAAAAAAAAAAAAAAAAAANAAAAAAAAAAAAAAAAAAAGAACAGCGTTCATCTGTGCAAATCTCTTAAAATTGTCGTGCCTTTCACTCGGCCATCACTTCCAAATGTTTCGCGTGTTTTTCCTCAAAGCACTGCACAATCAATGTGAGGATCAAATCTTACGGATTGGGGGATTTTTGCAGGTCCGGGTCCGAAGTTGATGGTTTGTTTCTGCTCCATACTGCTAATCTGCTTCTTATGCTGGATGTGACGATGTTTCCAGCGTTGGATTCAGCGATGCGAACGTTTCTCCCCTTCTGCTCCTCTTTCACTGCGTCTCTCCTACCGGACTGATTGTTCGGCGTGGACGCAAACTACCCGCTGTGTGTACAATGCTGCCTTCAGGTGTTCCTCGTAAACTCGATTTTCCTACTTTTTAGAATACTTGTGTATAGATGTGTGCAAATTAAAATAGATAGATAGATAGATAGATAGATAGATAGATAGATAGATAGATAGATAGATAGATAGATTTTTTTTAAAAAGTCATAAGTGCTAGTTTGTCGACTTGTAATTCAATACTTTCATATTGTAACAATGCCATGGAATTATTTTGATAGTTTGGCTCTGTTGTCTCAGTCATTAAAATCAAACACTACTTGTAATTATGATAGTATACATTTTGAAAATCACAAATTGAGAAACTTTTTTCTTTTATAACCAAATTGTACCATGCAGTTCACTGTTATGATCATCAATTTGAAAAGCTGGTGTGACTTTGCACATTTGCACAAGTGGTGTTTGATGGTGATACTGATTTTTTTCAATGATGTCTCACGCAAAACGCACAATTTATTTTATTTTTTGATGACTGTTCCTTCATTTTTCAACATGCAGCACAAACAAAACAGATAAGACTGACCAATGATTTATTTATTAAAAATGTGTCACAACAAACAATTTGACCCATTTGACCTTGACGAAGAAAATCAAACATAAACAAAAACTAATAAAAACAAACAATGTTTGTTTTGACAGTGCTGGCTCACTTCCTATAAACTCCACACTTGGGTTTATTATATGGCTTGATTGTTTACTCTGTGGAATCCCAATATTTCTGATATCACCTGAAGGCAACATGAGGCTTCAAAAGATCAGACAGGCATGACTAGCTCAGTAGGTCATACATTCAGTCAGATATTCACTTGATATCTGCTAAGTAGATATTAGAGATATCAATGAATATCGACAGAGATTGGGACGGGATGTGATTACTGTCCTGACTAAAAAAATATGACGTGATTGTACCTATGAGTAGAGACAATAGTGTTAGTTTGTACATTAATTATTTACCTTTTTTACAGAAATAAAATGTTGATCAGTAACACTGATGGACAGCTGATGGACAGACAGTGTTTCAGAAACGGGAGTTTACAAATAGCCATGAATGTCACAACATATCTGACACAAAGCATTTAATAATCAAAATCCTTACTGTAAACATGCAATAAACAAAAGCACATTTTAAATATTACAGCCAAACAAACCAACTGACAGATTATTGAAACCTGTTTAAAATATTCTATATCTCTGGAATGGGTCCATTCTGCACAAATAATACTGTGATTTTTTTTTTTTTTTTTTTTTTTTTAGCACATAATCATTTCAGTCTGAAACTGAGTACCAGTTGGCTTTGGTCAGCACACGCACTTTTATGATGATTGGGACTTAGAATAGATTTATGTAAATGAACCAAAGTTTCTTTGATGATTTTCACAGAATTTCACAGAATTTACTGTCCATCTGTTTTTATAATTTAGGATAAACATGAACAGTGAGAATGTTAACAAACATGGATCTTTATTTAGGACAAGATGTGAGAATTACATTAAAAATGCTAAATTAAATTATTACTGTAAAATGATTGATTTTATCTGACCGGGCTTCTGTCCAGAAAGGATGGAGCCACTCTCTGTGATAATACAAAAAAATATATATATATACAGTATATTTTAACTTTTTCTAATGAAACTTGTTCACATATTTTTCACCACATGATTGTGAAGACAATAAAACCAGAAGCTTGAACCCTTTCACATTCAGAGAATTCCACAGATAATTGCGTTTCCAGAAGCTCACAGTCACCTGACCAGTTTATTCATCTTAACAGATCACATGGTGCTCTCTCTCTCTCTCTCTCTCTCTCTCTCTCTCTCTCTCTGTACGAGTGAGAGAAAGTGTGTGTTTGTGTGTTTTGACCAGTCACTTACTGTGCCAGTAAAGTCTAAGTGGAAATGTATTTGTGATATTCAATCAGGCCATTTTGTTTTAGTTTGAAAATCATAAATGTTCCTTTTGTGTGTGTGTGTGTGTGTGTGTGTGTGCATGTGTGTAGCTATGTGTTCACACATGTATCAGGACAAGCAGACTCATCTCTAGAACAGCTATAAATAAACAATGAGTATGCAGTGTCTGACCAACGTGGCATTTAGGACGCAGATGAAAGAAAGTGCATCTCTGCTTCACCTTTGGGTTCCTGGCATTCCCTCTCTCCTTCTTCCTCTGCATCATCCATGTTTGCCACCCTGATTCCCCTCCGCGTGCGCCACAGAAACATGGCAGGGAAAGCGTGCTTAAAGGCCTTTCTGAAGTTGTTGCCCATGAAGGCGTAAACCAGTGGGTTGACAGAGGAGTTGGAGTACGACATGCAATGACCCCAAATCTTCAACTGCGAAAGAAGAATTCAGACAAACGTAGATTAAAAGCATTGATGAAGCATTGATCTGTGCCACAATTTCTGAAGCAGGAGCATCTATTCTGGCCAGCTTAGCCATAGCTCAGTAGCCTAGATGCACACTTCATCTCAAAGGAGCATGATAAATGTGAACATCTGACAAATATCACAAGGTATTCCATTTTGATCAGTCTATACTGGACAATCTATCTACTTGTCATGGAGGGATTTTATCCCAGTTCCATCAAAGTCCTTTTGATGTCCAAAAAAATTCTAAATTTTGGGAATTTAGTACTGTTGCCACTCTCCATAGGAGTCAAAGTCCTGCAAAGATCACACCAAGACCACAAAGTGCAATGGTGAAGGCAGTGACAAAACCCAAGGGTAACAGCAAAAGACCTGCAGAAATCTCTAGAACCTGAGAATTCATGGAAGCATAATATAGAGATAAATTTCTGCTCTGCAAAAACATTGCCAAGGACCACAAGGCCTCTGGGACCAATGAAACAAAATCACACCAACAACAAAACCTCATAACTGCTGGGAAAGCATGGCAGAGGGAGCATCATGGTTTGGGGATGCTTTGTTGCCTCAGGGCCTGGACAGCTGACAGTCTCTGAGGGAACAATAAATTCCAAATTGCATCACAAGATTTTACAGGAGAATGTCAGGGTAACGGTCTGTCACCTGAAGGTTAATATAAGTTGGAAGAACACAATGAACAATGGCCCAAAACATACAAGTAAATCAATGCAGAGTGGTCTAAAAAATAAGGAAATTTGGTTTTTGGAAAGTCAGAGTCTAGACCTTAACTGTCACATGACTGAGAGAGAGTGTTCATGCAAGAAATTCCAGAAAGCAGGCAGATGAATTAATGCAGTTGATGTACAAAGGCATCTAAAGTATTCTAATACACCAGTAAAAAAAAAAAGATTGTTTTCTACAAATTGTTCAGATATTGCAGTTAGTGTCGCACAAGTAGAAATCAATAAAGTCATTTCACTTTGTCCTCTGAGGATCATGAATGTCTGTACCAAGTTTCATGACAACTATGAACTATTCTCACTCACAGTCTTTTCCATCTTTTCCATCCTCAGACCCACACAGCCACCATGGCTAAAAGAACATATTATGTATATAGAATGTGTGCATTCATCACTATTTAAATTAAAACGACTCAGTACAACCCACACACAGTCCAAAACTCAAAACAAATCTCAAGCTAAATGATGCGTAGGCAAAAGTACGGTTAAAAAAAGTCACCAACAGAGTAAAATGATCAATTAGTCATTGATTAGTCCTAACAATACTGAAATGGAATCAGATCAGAATAAGACAGTAGGTCACCTTGTAGAGAATATAACTGCGAAGGCCAAAGGCTTGAAGCAAGATGCAGATCTGGATGGGACCCCAGCAGATGAGGAACAGAGCCACCATCACCACCACCATGCGAGTGACTCGTGCCCGAACTGCTGCTGTGCGCTCTGCCTGAGCCTGAAGCTGACAGGATCAGTGATGGCTTCAGGGATGAAGACAAAAAGCTGCTCTACGTGGAGTTATTTTGAATTGAAAATAAGTTTTATGAAAGTGATCTTAAATTACTTTTTCAAACTTTCCTGATTTGGAAAATTATGACTTTTTCAGTAACTGAAATATTACAGCATGATACTGACTGAACTAGAGATATGAATGAAAATGAACAACGAGCAGGTTTTAAAACAATATGGCAAAATCCATGTCTAAAAGCTTTTCTTTTTTTTTACTATTAGTTAGTTAGTTATTACTTTCAAAATGTACATTCAACAGTAACTCTGCATTCCTTCTTACTTGGTAGGTGCTGTCGATGGGCTGCACGCTGGGCTGGCCCATGCGTTTGAGCATGAAGGCGTAACAGGCAGTGATGGTGAGCAGTGGCAGCAGATACACAGCCAGGAAGCTGTAGATGATGAAAGCTTTCTGGAGGCGGGCTGAGGGGAAAACCTCGCTGCAGTATGTCTGTGGGCCAAACCAGTAACCAGCCTCCAGACGCTGGTAAACAGCTACAGGGATGGACAGAAGCAAGGAGCCTGGAGAGGACAGACAGCAGGACGCATTCACTACAACTGAAGGATGATCCCAAAGCTAAAATTATTTTTGAGGCTGATATCCACCTTAATATTGAGAGTAAGATTGGCCAGTATTACATAATCAATGATTTGTGGCAAGAATCCCTCAAATTTGTTTATTGAAGGACCATACCAGTGATTTTTTAAGTGTTTGTTTATATATATATATATATGTCACATGTATGTATGTATATATATATATATATATGTGGGTGTCCAAAAAAATGTATACACACTTTGAATGATTATAACTCACTCAAACTTTCTTTTTTTACAGGTGCAACTGATTTGAAGTAATGGCAGAAGCAAGACTAAGCAAAAGATTCTACACTTGTCTTCTTTAACTTGGATTATAAAACCTAGATATATCTCGGCTCGGATTAAAACTGTATCAGGGATAAAAATCATTGATTATTAACTGTTACAGCAGAAGGTATTGTAATAGCTTGTTACCGCTGTCTTTTTGTCATTGTGTGTGTAAGGTTGTGGATGGATGTATCGTGTTTTGTTTGTGTGATACCTATCCAGATAGACACAGAGATGGCCAGGGCCATGCGGGGTGTGCGGTGTCGGAGCGACTGCAGAGGATAGACGGTCACGTAGCAGCGGTCCACACTCATAGCAGACAGAGTGATGCACGTTGCTTGAGCCGTCACCTGCAACACACACATGCACACACACAACTGTCTGATAAAAGTGAGGTAGATGCCTACAGCACTGATCCTCAAACTTTAACTTGAGCCATAAAATACTACAAGTAACATATACAGCCAAAACCCTAACTCCAAAGACTGGCATTTCTCTGTGTTGGCATCAATATCTGTCCAAAATATGGTCGTGAACATTCAGGAAGGCAAGTTGTGTTGTTGTTACAATGAAGCAGTTGAGTTTGTAAAACACAGGCCTAGTTTGAGAAAGCTTTCAGCTTGTTTCTTTGTAATTTGCCTGTTTTCCCACCTGTGGCTCCAGTTGCCCACCGGGCCATTCATGGAGAGGGAATCTCTCTTTGAACGGCCTCTCCCGAGGTTTCTTCCTTTTTTTCTTATACAACAAGTTTTTTAAGGAGTTTTTCCTCGTCTTCTTAGAGAGCTTGGACTGGGTCGGGAACCGTTGATGTGTAAAGCCCTTTGAGACATTGTATGTGATGTTGGGCTAGACAAATAAACTTGGCTTGACTTGAAAGTAGCTGCTGTTTTCATGCCATTTTGGTTAAATCTCTTGTTAAGAGAGAGAGAGAGAGAGAGAGAGAGAGAGAGAGTATTCTATAGCTATTTAACAGGGGTGCTGTGGCACACTTGGCTGTGGTGTGTGTGTGTGTGTGTGTGTAGTTGTGCATGTGTGTGTGCATGTACGAAATCAGCATCTCACTTGTTGAAGGTAGTTCACCAGTTGACACATAAACTCTCCAAAGATCCAGCTGGGCAGTGGGTAGAGTGTAGCGGTGAAGGGAACGCAGCACACCAGAAACAGGATGTCTGTTGTAGCCAGGTTTACTAGAAGAAAGCAGATTCATGAGACCTTGCTGAGATACAGGCAGGTGGAGATAATTTTATGGTCAGATGATCCATATAGTTTTCAGTCATATACAATGACCAGGCAATGACCAGAGGTGGAAAGTAAGTAGATACTTAATTTAAGTACCAGTTTCAGGTACTGGTACTGTACTTATAGTAAGTATTTTCATAGTGGATGACTTACTAATTTACTCCTTTATATATCAGGTGGAATTATTGTACTTTGTACGTCAGTATTTATCTGACAGCTGTATCTGTGTGTGATTGCAGTGCAATGTAACACACATTGTACATAATCTTTCATACTAGTCTGATTTGGACCAGTGTTACATATCATTCATCAAACCATACAGCTCAACCCAGAGTGGTATGCCATGACTTTGGTAGTGATTCACCAAAATGTTTGCATAAATCACAAAAACAAGCATTTTTTGACAATAGGAATGAATGGGAAATTGTCCAGACAGCTGTGCAAACCCACTCACAGGAGAAAACCAGACCCACACACATGCAGACATCCACAAAGACACAGACACTCTGACATATACACACGTACACACACACAAATACAGATATCCACTAACACACACACACATACACAAAGAAAGTCACCCCAGCGATCACTCATTACAACATGGTTTAAATGTTACTAACAAAGAACAAATTTAAAGTAGCCAAAATCATAATAACATTTTAGTAGTATTACCTATGTAAAAATTGGTGACCGTCTTCATCTGCTGGTGTTTGGTGACCACATGGATGACCAACGAGTTCCCCACCAGGCCCACCAGCATGATGAGGCCAAAGAAAGTGGGCACCAGCCAGGCATCGACCAGCACTGGTGGCCCCTGATCTCCTACAGCCACAGACTCATTGCATATAGTCCCACAGGCTGGACCGTGATTGACTGTCATTGTAAGCAGTCCAGAAGAGGAATATTTCTACTGCAGGCATAAAGCATATCTTATACAGGGACTGTACTTAATATAGACAAATTTAACATGTAAAAAAAATTACATCCTCATGTTGTCCTTTCTTCAGGTTCACTGCATCAAGATAATATGTTTCTCTCACCTGTTTTGACTCTCTCTCTCTCTCTCTCTCTCTCTCTCTCTCTTTCCCTTGTTTTTTCTGCTGCTGTGTTTTCTTCTCCAGTCTGTCATCCAAGCCAGGCTGTGTTGGTCGGTGATCCAGACTCTTTGCGTTTCTGCTGGTCTGAGATGAAAGAGCAGTTATAGACCATCATAACCATCATCCCGGGGAGAGAGAGGGAGGGAGAGAGNAGAGAGAGAGAGAGAGAGAGAGAGAGAGAGAGAGAGAGAGAGAGAGAGGCAGATAAAGCAGAGAGAAAGCAAGAGAGATGAGAGGAGTGAGAGAGAGAGAGAGGCAGATAGTGCTAAAATCTACATCATTTCTAGCCACATGGAATGACTGCAGCTGACCTTGAAAAGATTTTAATTTATTTTAATTTATAGACAAATACATGTAACNAGCAGAGAGAAAGCAAGAGAGATGAGAGGAGTGAGAGAGAGAGAGAGAGGCAGATAGTGCTAAAATCTACATCATTTCTAACCACACGGAATGACTGCAGCTGACCTTGAAAAGATTTTAATTTATTTTAATTTATAGACAAATACATGTAACNTGGAATGACTGCAGCTGACCTTGAAAAGATTTTAATTTATTTTAATTTATAGACAAATACATGTAACTTTTTTTTTTACCCCCAATAAATAAATGTAAAAACATTTATTTTGGTTCAAACAGGCAATCGATAGTATAAAATGATGCCAAACTAGCTTGATATTTTATTATTTTATTATAACAGTCTTAAAGTCTAATCTTCACAGATGACAGATAGCAAACTAATGAAATGAAGCATATTTTTTATGATAGCTTCTTTATTCTTCAAAGTGATTTCACAAAGGGATGATATTTTTTTTTTTTTTTTNAACCCAGAAAATCACAATGACCCTTCCTCACCTGCAAACCAAAATGACGCAGCTGGAGGAAAAGCATGAGGAAAATGACTGTATGATGGCTGAGGGTCACAGTGACAGTACAGAATGATCTCCCACCAGTTTTTGGGTCAAAATTATATCCTTCATCTTCTGCTGCAAGTGGCAAACGCTGCCAGTTGCACAGTATGACGTGGTGATAAAGTGATGTTTGTTGTCGATGTAGTGATTCTGTTTTTAATATGTTGCCCTTGAGTAACAAAAATAAATCAAAGCACATCCATTTGCGATTTTTGTCAGAATGTAACATAATTTCATTAAAGCTGTATTTTAGAAGAAGCTATCTATATCTCTTTATCCATATCAATCACAATTTTTACAACCTGNAAAGCTGTATTTTAGAAGAAGCTATCTATATCTCTTTATCCATATCAATCACAATTTTTACAACCTGTCATGATGCCAAGCTGCCCTAGAAGCTCTGAGTCAAACTTATTGTCAGCATCGTAAAAATAAAAAAAATCATAAAACTTTCCTGTCAGAGGGGACGTTGTCGAGAGGTTTTATTCATTTAATTAACCTTTTCAAATGTCCAATGCCACTTCAAAACCCACCATGCAGCTCTACAGGTGAGGCTCAAACGTGTTTTGTGTTATTACGTTATTATTACAGCATAATATAGTGGTTTAAAAGCAACAATACATCACGTTCAGAACGTGGCTGACTGTAAGATTCATCTCTGCTTGCTGTGGCTGAATGTGAGCTCCAGTTCTTAGGCAGACATTTAGCTGCAGCAATGCCCGGCTGGTTGATTGTTGCGTCT
The DNA here is from genome assembly GCA_014773175.1 of Lucifuga dentata. Classification (NCBI taxonomy): domain Eukaryota; kingdom Metazoa; phylum Chordata; class Actinopteri; order Ophidiiformes; family Bythitidae; genus Lucifuga; species Lucifuga dentata. The sequence goes on along the minus strand of VXCM01000577.1, from coordinate 91,928 downwards.
CCTCATCTATTTCTGCTTTTCCATTTCAGGTCAATCTTGTCATTCATCCAAATACTCTATTTAGTGTTCCAAACCCTTTCTACCATTTCCAGATTTCATACAGGTAAGTAACAAGTCCTGGTGAAAACTCTTTTCTCTTTTCTGACATTATGTCACTGTTTAATATTCATCTTTAAGTAATAAGTTTGCTGAATTAACTTGTTGCTCAAACAGCTGACACTGACCTGACCTCTCAGGCCATCAGGTGAAATTTGGATTAGCTGTTGAAATATAATACGTATTATATTAAAATATACTTATTTCTGTAAACACAGAATACCATCTATGTACTATCTAGTACCATTTACTTGTCTAAGACATTGCATCACATTGTGGCATCTGATCTAATTTCTCTATCTGCTTAAAAAAAACTGTTGAAAACAAATACCAAAAAGCTTTATTTCAGTATTTATTGTGAATGTTATTTCATATGTACACAGATGAATTACACAGGTTATGAAATGTAAGAGTGCACAGTCTATACAAACATACTCCTGTTGAGTAAGCAAAACAAACAAACATGAACCATAAACTATCACGTGAGAAGTTTTGTTTTTGTGCGTGTTTTTGTGTGTCATGGCTCATACATTCGTTATATTTACACACATTTAAATATAGAATTTTTATGTCACAAAGAATATACAAATTGCTAAAGCATTTTCAAGCCACTCATAAATACCTACTTTTGCATACTGTTAGCATGTGATGCTGTATGACGGTACATTTCCTACAAAGTTTTTCTAATATTTATCAAATAGCTGATGTTTTACATCTTTGGGTTTTGGTGGATAGATTGAAACTTTAAAATAAAGTACTTGTTAGTAACTTCCTTTGCTATCTTATCTTAATCCAATCAAGTCTTACATTAGAGGTGGTGCATGTTTTTAGGTGATATTGTACCATTTCCTGCTGTATGTTAAACCATGTCATAAATGTACTGAATGTTCCTAATAATATCCATGTTAGTGCAAACAGGTTCACTAAATTAACTTCATTAACAAGGTCTTCCTAAGTCCCAGAGAAGGTTTACATGTTTTGTTTTGTTTTTTTTTTTATGCAGAACAGTGGAGATCATATCTGTATGAGTCTCAGAACTCTGATGCTTTTGTCTAGGAACCTGATAATTATGTTTAGATAGTTGTTTTTATTACAGATTGTATTGATACTTTCCTGTTTGCATATATGGACTTTGTGAATGTGTAGGTGCGGATTAAACAGCAGCAGCAGGAAGACAGGCACATCCAAAGGAACTCCTCTCGTCCAACTCCAGCATCGACACTCAATCTGAGTTGTGTTTCTGCAGCAGAGATACTTAGATGTTGAAGCTTTCTCCGCAGCCACATGTGCCCTTGATGTTGGGATTGTTGAAGACAAATTCACTGGACAGCTGTGACTCCACAAAGTCCATCTCAGTTCCCAGAAGAGTCAGCTGAGCCTTCTTCTGTATGAACACCCTCACACCTGCAAGACAGCCACCAATGCACAGCCGTCACTACTCTCAAGTCCCTCTGATGTACAATACAAACACAGTTCTGTTGCAAAGGGCTTCCATTAGCACACAGAAAAACAAAGGGAACACGTGGCTCACCATCCTGCAACACTTCTTCATCCGATTTTTCCTTCTCCTTGGCATAGTCTAGTGTGTAAGTCAGGCCATTGCAGCCACGTGTTTTCACCCCCACCTTCAAACCAATCTGGAAAGAGTCAGAGACATGTTACCTCGTCCTTTCCACCCAGTATTTAAGTTTTACTTTTAGCAATTTGGTTATAAAATGTGCAAACAGACTATTGTTCATTGTATTAATTACTCACATATTCAGGCTTGTCTTGCAGCAGAAACCTGATCTTATTCACTGCAGCAGGAGTCTGAGGAGAAAGGCAATAAAAGATCATTACTCATAGCAAGAGCCAAAATTGCTGATGTGATCATGAGAATCATGAACAATACAGCTCCAAATGATTCCTTTTCTAAAATAAATCCCAACAAACCACCTTAAACCTTGTGGTAGAAAACTTTCCTAATGTTGAGGGCATCCTCTAAATAGACTAAATTGCATTTACACAGGTCAATATTTTCTTTGTTAATGCTGATGTGGAGTAAACTTTAACTTATACATCTGCACTGTGTTCACCTGTAGCGCTGAGAGGCATCAAGCAAAAACTGAGAGGAGAGATTAACCCCTTAAGATGAGAAAGGTTCAATTTCTCTGCAAAGTATGTCAGTAATTACTGTCAGCCAGCCAATCACAACACAGGAGAGGCTAGATTTTGCCTTTCTAAATGACAAACACAAAGTGCTGATGGAGAAATTGATTGTTTTATGAATTAGTGTACTGTTACATGCTCTTATATGTGTAGGAAATGTAACTGCAGGATCCGCTTCGAGCTGACTGATATTTTGAGTGAATCACCAAGCAATGACGTGTGGTACATCATATGAAAAACGTGGTGATTTTACAAAGCATCTGGCACGCACGCACACACGCACGCACTCACTGACTGACTGACTGACCTCTGCTGGAAGAAGACAGCAACTGGACTGAAATCATGTTGGCTCCACACGGAGTTTTAAAATGTTCTGAGAAACCATTTCTTCTAATGTTTTAATATACAAATTAAAAAAAAAACGGAATTATCTGATTAAATGCTAAGTTAATATCAAACCTGTAGGATTTTTTTTTTTTTTTTTTTTNTTTTTTTTTTTTTTTTTTGTGAATTAAAAATGTGAAAATGTTGTCAGCAGCACTGGGTCAGTTTGACAGAGCAACAGCTGAGCATACTGTTGTTATGGAATCAAGGTGCACAATCATTTCTCTTCACAAGACACAGCTTGATTAGCCTAAAGATAGAATTGTCTAAATCAATTATTATATGACTGGAAGGAAGGAAGGAAGGAAGGAAGGAACAAATAAATAAATAAATACATAAAGTTCCAAACAGTAAAATGCCATCAATATTGAATTTTTTTTTCATGACACATCATCATTTTAAAGTATCTGCAGCTATCTTGCAGTTATGGGACTTTAAACACTGTGTTTATCAGCTTAGAACAACACACACACACAAACTTCATATCACATTAACCACAGTGTGTTTTCCATTCCACCCACCACAAACCACCACTCACCTTCATCTTGGCTGTAGTCCAAACCAAACAGAATTTTTGAGGCCAATACAGATATTGATACACAGGAATCTGATAACACTATACCAGTTATTTGTTTTTTAACAAAAACACATACTAGATACATTTTGACCAAGAGCTTCTTAAATTTTGTTACCAAAAGTTGTATTAACTGCAGTGCAGCTTAAGATAAAGAAGTGACACTGATAGTCAAAATGAGAGTAAATCTTTAACATGAAAACTCACAAATGTGATTGGAAATGTAATTATTAAATAACGAAACGTGAAAAAGCAAATAAAAGCAAGTGAACATGAATTAAGAAAATGGCGGAATTAAGATGAATTAAGAAAATATATATAATCGTGTATGTATGTCGTCAATGAGCTGAATTATCACTTTGTACATCTGTTAACGTATAAGCTGATAAACAATTTTGTTGATAACATTAGTATGGTGAAATATTATAAATACAAACATATATTTTTTTTTTTTTAAATAAAAAAATACATTTGTCACTATCCCACTTGGTTAGTATCTTAAATATTTAACAGTAAAACTCATTTTTACATAAAAGCAAAGAAATATTACAGTATGGACTTGATAAGGAGCCACAGTTCATATACTTATTTTTGCCAAACAGCACAGCCAGACACTTAGCTACCGTTACAAACGATATTAAACTGCTTACCGTTAGCAACCTAGCTAACCTGTGAGAAGCTTTGAAACCCAGAACAGTTTTATAAACTAGCGGCATATTTCTTGCCACCGACGAGTGGCAAGAAATTCGTCAGTAAAGATAAAAATTAGCCACAAGGTGAATGTTAAACACGAAACCTTGGTTAAATTAGGCAAAGTATTACTGATTGCATAAAGTCACATACGCTAGCTAGCTAACGCTGTGTCACACAAACTGCCAGTAGTGTAAACGTTACTCTGTCTAAATAAACACATACCGGTTTCACTGAAATGTGGTTTCCGTGAGTTTGTGACCACAGTAAAACGCTTACCAAAGTCAGCGCGGCTCTTGTCGGTAGTATCTTTCTTTTGCTGACCGCCCGAACAGTCGCTCGCACCATGGAGGCAGCCATCTTTCTAACCTAAAAATCATAACAATGTACTGCGCAGGCGCATAATAGGTCAGCCCACCAACGGAGCAGGCCGTTCACTGATTGAATAACGTCATGACAGACGTGCATCTTGGCCAATAAGCTTACAGATAAATAGCTACAAACGTAAGCACGTTCTTAGTGTTTTGTAACCCTCGTTTTGTAATAGTACTGCATAAGCTTTTGTAATTTCTTTTTTAACAGGAAACACACCTGATTGATATTGCTTTTTCTTTTTCTTTTTGTGTTTGTTTTTATTTTTATGTTTTTACTGTGAGTTGTATTAAATGTAATTTTCTTTTATATTGGGGAGACTTTGATAAGCCAAATCGGCTTTTGCCTCCTCAAGCACATTTTGTGAACTTTTTTTTTTTTTTTTTTTTNTTTTTTTTTTTTTTTTTTTTAATATTCTGTGTTATGTTTTAATTGTGCCAAATCGAATCAATTGCTCCCTTCTGGTACAAGCAGCATCTAAGCTACCAGTGAAACTCTACATGAAATAGATTAGACAGACATACAGATTAGATACACAAACAAAAGTAATTTTTTAAAGGAAGCATCTCTCACTGGGAATTCTGTTTAATGAATACCTTCACACAAAATGGACTGCAAGCCACATTGCTCCTGACAGGATCAGAGCTCCTGTACAACAAACTGAACTTCACATTTGAGTGAACAGAAAATAAAATTTTAATAGTGCTGGTGTTAAAACAAAGCTACTTTGCTAAAATGGATTAAAACATCAACAATACAGTTTCACCAGTCATTAAGACAAGGCTAAAGCCAAGCAACCCTTTTCAAAGTTTAATTTTTTAAAGTTTAGTTTCAGATACGAGCAGCAAAATAATTCAAGGTCACAGAACTTTACAGTGCAGCTACCAATCTGAGGTACTGTTGCCATCTAATATGGCCTACTTGGCAAATAAATACATTTCTCTTTTCAACAAATAAACTGAAATTACCCCTAGTTTAGTTGCAGCTCAACAATGTAAGCAGTCATCTAATCATCTCAACCGGACTTTTTTGGTTGTTTAAAACCCATATAATTTTTTCCTCACCCAAGTTTCTCAAATATGTTTTTTGCACTAACATTATATGTCATGTATGAAGGTAAGCTGAAAGGTAGGTTTTTAAGCAGTTGAGGAGCAGTCTTTGTGAAATATGGAGTTCCAGTCTTAAAAAAAAAAAAAAAAAAAAAAAAAAAAAAAAAAAAAAAAAAAAAAAAA
>VXCM01000577.1:12500-86416 GCA_014773175.1 Lucifuga dentata | reverse complement strand
CACCCACCCCACCCATCCCCATCCCCACATTACACACAAGCAGAGCTGCTTGAAAAGCTGGAGGAAACAGACCAATAAACATCAGTGCTGACAACAAACTTCAATAAAAAATGATCCTGGCCATTCAGAAAGGCACACTGCCATTCAAAAGTTTTTTTTTTTTTTTTTTTTTTTTTTTTTNTTTTTTTTTTTTTTAAAACAACCTATGTTACAATAATAGCTTTAATTAAATCTCATATAACAGAAATGTTTTGTAAACACACAAAAACGAGAAAACAAAGAATAAGTATGTTGTTTACAATAATTGCATAATTATGGTGCTCCAGCTCTAGACTATTTTACAATCACACTGAAAAATAAAACTAATGTACATTTGTAAATACACACCACACACACACACATATATATCTATATATAGATATATATATAGATATATATCTTCCTTGTATTTTCTATTTTTTAAGAGTATTTACACTGACTTTACAATAACTACTTGAAATATGTGTTTAAAAATCTTGATTGGCAGTGTAAGTAAACAAAGGCATGAGGAGCATGCGCCATGACTTGTCTTGTTAAAATGAAAAAAGAAAAAAAAAAAAANGAAAAAAAAAAAAACAACTTTAAAAAGCTCCTCTGAGTAGACCTGACCTTGAAAAAAAACAAAAGACACACGCACGCATGCATAAAAAGGCCCTATTTGGCTTCAAGTCAAGGTGTCCTGGCTTTGGTTTTTATTGGTTTCCACCATTCATTGAGTCCAAGTCAGATGTCAGACTCATGGGTTGCAGTCTGCCTGTACAGTAAAAATCATGTGGTTTAGTCAGCCACCGGGCTCTTCCTGTGACCAGAGCGATTCATGTGTCTGCAGGACAAACTACCTAAAACGGACACACAAAGTAAACAAAGACTTACAATTAGCCAACCACAATCGAAACATCACAAGATATTCCTAGGTTATGTACACTCAGTGGCCAGAAAAACAGAAACACCTGTTCATTGTAATACAATCCAAAACATCTGTAACAAATTGTAATTTTATGAAACTAATCATTTTTAGTTGTCGTTGACACTGTCAGAAAGGTGTTGATTCAGCTCTTTGGTCATTTTTGAGGCTGGAGTCTGTGTTGTTGTTTTAATGGACTGCGTTATATTTAAGGGTATTTTCAATATTCTGTCCACCTCATATGGAGTAGCCAAAATTAGAAATATGGTAGAACATAATCTAGTCCAGTCCCTTTTTATTCTTAATTGAGAATCCAAAATCCCCTTTGCTCTAGCAGTCCCGTCATGCTATCTCCACTGTCTTCTGAGGAGGGATAAAGTCAGCCATGTGCCGCTACCTGATTCTTATCACCTGCAGGAGTTGAGCTGCACTAAGAGGGCATAAAAGTGTGGAAAGTTCAGGCTAGTCCCTGAAACCACCCCTCTCAATAAAAGGTCCCTGACCGACCGTTAGGTGTCACTAATGCAGCAGCGACAACAATCCTCTGCCAGCTGCCCACCCATGAACTCAGCTAACTCTTGATTAGTCTAAGACTAAAACAACATTTTTATGTAAAAAGACATCAAACTACAAGCATTTCATTCTGATAAATTGAGAGCTGTAGATTTGATTGCTGATGTGTGAATGTGGAAGAGTTCAAAATAACTGGGACATTATAGTTAGTAAATTTTAAACACTTTCTGATTCCCTAACTTGCAACACACCACTGTTTAACAGGAAATTAGCGTGACAGGATTCTGATATGAAAAAGAGTCATATTTTTCAGTTAGCTGAAAACATTCTTATTTCATTGAAGACAAACAATTTGCATACCTGCTTGTGGACTTAATATCACATTTTGTTTTCTTTTCTTCTCCTCATTTAGGGGTCCACCCTGGAGAAAACAAAGCAAAAGGATGATTAAAAAAAAGTGTAGGATGATAATAGGACTAAATCCTTCTCAGTTTATTGAGAGTGATTAAAAATCAAAACAAAAACCAGGACTTCCCATGAGGCATCACAAAAACTGAGTAACATACCTGTACCTGTTTCTCCTTCTCTCTAAAATTCCTCAAGTAGCTTGAAGAGGGGGAAGCAGAGCTGTCCATATTCCTATTTCCTACCAAAAATAAGAAAAACCAAAAAGCAAAAAAAAAAAAAAATTCTTACTTCTGTTTTTTGGATAACACCAATGATAAAGACAAATAATCTGTTGTACTATCTTATGCTTTTAATGTAATTCAATTTTCAGCGCTACAAAAAGTAACCGACTTCCAGTTCTACTCTGGTGTTTGTATGAACCTGCAGAGCTTCTGTATTGCTGACAGTCCTTCTTGATGTGGGCCGTGGAGCCACACAGATAACAGCAACGCTTCTCTTTCTCTGACGTTTTCCTCCACGGTTCACACTTCTGTTTGACGTGTTCCTTGCCATCTTCTAGTGCCTCCATTTTATCTCGGAGGTTTTCTGGCCTTTTCTCTGAGTCCCGCCTGTGCTTGGACCTGGACCAATGTTTTTCACAGCACAATACAAACATGCAGTTCAAGATGTGGTGAAGCTGTATATCTGAATGACAAATGAATGACAAGTATTTTGGTCATTCCTACTTCTTGCGCATAGGGCAGTCTTTCATGAAGTGTCCGATCTTGCCACAGATGCGACAGCAGCGGTCATTGGGAGCCACCTCTCCCTCTGTGAGGACTTCAGGGTCAAAGAAATACTCCTGGGAAAGATACAGAGTAATGAATGTCAGCGCTTACGTGAAGCCAATCCAACCCTTTTAGAAAACAGCATGCTGTGATGGCAAATACTAACCATTGGACTAGGATACTCGGGAGGATAGGCTTTGATTGGTGTGCCAAACACTTTTCTGCCATTGATGAAAGCCTTCATGATGAAGTTAGTCACTGTTTCGATGACAATAAGGAGCAAAGTGATTTGAGAACACAATTGAAAGAAAGACAGAAAGATAAATAAAAAAAAAACCCACAATAAGAAAGCTAAGATAAAGATACACCAGAGGACAGACAAGAACAGACAAATACAGAAATGGACCATACTTTTCCTGGACAGGCCAGCACCGAGATTATGATTCAGGTCGAATGGATCTGTAGCATAAACAGAGAAGGGAAGCCACAAAATATGACAAGGAAAACTATTCCACTCAGCCATACACAATCAAATTTCAACAAACCACTACTATAACTCATAAATTGTAGTACTGTAGTAACTAATGAATTGTACAAACCAGGAACTTACAATCTGTGTTAATCATTACTGTGTTTTAAACTATCAGATTTTTTTTTCTTACTGCAGAAATTTGGCTGCAGGGTCTGTACAAGCTGACCTTCAATGACAATGTACTTGGATGTCCACTGTTTGTTGAAGGTGGTGAGGCAGGCGAGCTGACGGATGCTGATGACGTGCTCTCTGAAGTCAAAGTCCTCCGTGTAGAAGCGCAGCAGACCGAGCCACAGCTCCCCCACCGTCTCAGTGTTTCTCCCATTGTGTGGCCAGCGACTGGACTGCACGCAAAAAAATGATGAGTTAATGAGCTACTGTGTGTGGCATGGATGGATAGATTGGTTGTACTAAACAAAGACGCTCACTCACTATTGCTTTTAAATCATCAAAGAAATACACGTTCCAACCATCCACCATCATCTTGGGCTTCACCTTTCCATCATAAATCTGCAACAAATCAGTCCAACAAGAACATATTTTCCAGATTTCATGGCAATGCTACCAGCTCATAATCAGACTGTATACACTCAGTGGCCAGAAAAAAATAGACAATGTAATGTAGTACAATACAACAGTCCTTCACAATAAATACTACTGTTCTGTTCTGTTAAAATGTTCAGTTTTTGTTCAGATTTCAGCGGTTTGCTTATTTAATTTTCTGATACACTTTGAGGCTGTGGAGGTGTTGTATTGGACTGCATTATATTTAAGGGTGTTTCTAATATTTTGTCCATCTCAGTCACTTACATGGAGGAGCCAAAATATTAGAAAAATGGTACAAGTTAATGCAGTCCAGTAAAACAATACGGACTCCAGCCTCAAAAATGACCACAAAGCTGAATCAACACCTCTCTGTCACAGTGCCAACAACAACTTAAATCACTAGTTTCAAAAAGTTAGTATTTATTACAGGACTGTATTATAATGAACAGGTGTGTCTGTTTTTCTGGCCATTGAGTCTACAGAGAATAAACGTAAAAAGGCAGATGTGCCAGATGTGTCATTTGTACCTCTTGCAGCACAGGAATAACCGGTGGCTTTCTTTGCTGGAGGAAGAACAGCACCATGAGGGTGTAAGCGTAGGAGGAGAGGCTCCCACGCGACGCATCCCCAATGTCACACATCTGTAATGGGAAAAAACAAAACTTAAAATACGAAGTCAACACAATATAGTGCAATTCAACACTTGCATATGTCACAGATGTGTGTATACATACATACATACCTTAGTAAAAACCTTCATGACATAGCAGAGAATTTTCACTCTCCTGTCAATGGCAGCATATGATGCCAGCAGGTGTGTGTTGTGAAGGGCCTGAAAAAAAAAAAAAAAGCTTGTCTGAACAGTTGACAATCATGTTCCACAAAAAGAAAGGCATCTTGAACGCAGTAATATTGGATGGCAAAGAGAAAAAATTAGCAATCTTATGTCCCTACCAGCGTGTTGTAAAGGCTGATGTCTCCCTCGAGGCCGGTGCGAACATGGTAAAACTTGACAATGGGTACTTTGGCCGTAGTAATGGGAAGGATGTTCTTTAGACCTGGTGACAGTGGATTCATTAACCTGTTCCCACGTCTGCACTCTTACATTTTCAACTTTAACATTTTTTCCCTACTTTTTGTTACCAGAAGTTTGCCAAAGTATTGGAAGAACTCAAACTGCTGCAAACTCACAAATGATCATTTATTAATAACCAATAACCCCTTTACTTACCTTGATGCTTCTTCAACAGTCTCGCCAGACTCTCAATGATACTGATGCAGTCAACATCCTTTGAAAGAAAAAAAATGCATAAACTGAGCTGCATTTTATGGATGCAAGATTAGGAAGGAATCACATTAACATATTGCTAACATCGACTAGGAACTCTTCCACTTAGTTACAGGCCACAAAACAGCTGCACCATGTTGGGTTTCAGTGTTGTAGATGTAGATGAATGGCAACATGGAAACGGAAACAGGATTCAAAACTACTCACATTTATGGTTTCCTGACCCTCCAGCACCATACAGATGTCGAGGTCACTCTGTCTGAAGCCAAAACCATTTTTTGATGATCCAAAGAGCTGCAGTCTAGCACCTGCCCATCCAACCACATAATTTTTGTAAGTTTTATCTTAAGTCTGTTCTAGCCATCTATAAGGTTTAGGGCTGAATTACATACACAAAAGCAATAAAGGCAATGATTAAAAAAAAAAAAACTTAAGAAAATGAATACAGTGGTTTACTTTACCAGGAAACTGCCTTTTAACAAAGGTCTCCAGGTCTTGAAGGATGTGTTCTCTCACATCCACTTCCAGTTTGTCTGGGGCAAAATCCACTAAAACAAAACACGCTCATATTCAGATATGACCAGTCAAATTTTTTCCTTTCTAGCTGAATAATCACATTTCTTTAAAAATACTATGTCTGGCTGTTAAAGCACTTTAAACATATAGAGAAGCTCCCATGTGTTCAATTACAAGTGCAACTGTGGTAATCTGCTAAAGTTGTGTATTTAAGGACCATACCACCCATGGTTTGCATTTGCATGTTTGAGCCTAATATATTCAATTTTCATGCACGTAACATTACTGATAATCATTTCCCAAAGCATGCTACTGGAACAATCAGTTAAATTTTTTTTCCCTACCTTCCAGACCACCATTGGTTTCAGTTCATTCTGGTACGCTATTAAAATCAANTTTTTCCCTACCTTCCAGACCACCATTGGTTTCAGTTCATTCTGGTACGCTATTAAAATCAACTTGGCGATACTTGAAACGTTCTTGAGATAGGTAATCCATTATTGTGAACAACACGTTTTTCCGAAGTATCGTAATTTTAGTATTTAAGTGCAATAAAAACTGCTGAGTGAATGTATGTCTCCACCAGGGAATATCGTCCCAAAAGAAGACCTATGTTTATGGAAAAATTTAAACGACTGTGACTTCATAATTTTGCGTAACTATTAGCAGGCGAAACATTGATTTTTAAGGTGCATGTATCGCTTGAATATTTGATTTTGAAAGATTAAGAAGTTTTGCAAAATATCAAGAAAGCTGAAATACAGTTTTATCCTTTGGGAAATGATTGTCAGTAACCTTACGTGTATAAAAATTGAATATATTAGGCTCAAACATGAAAAAAGGACTATGGCATGGTCCTTTAAACATGTTCAATCAAATGTGTTTACACCATAATTTAAAACTGTACAGCAACATTTTGACAATATACCCATATTGCTTCATACCCATTTTGAAATATTAGAGTGAATCTTACTGAGGGGTGAAAAAAAAAAAATCTAAGGTCTCAAATAAAGCCACACTTACAGTAGCACTGCTCACAGACTTGGTTAAGGACATTGAGGAACTGTGGTGTCATTGGGGGCAAAGGATCCAGCTGCACTTTTTTGAAATCTTCTGGACAGTCTTTCTTCAGGTGACCGTCACGCTTGCACAAGCTGCACACAACTATGTGTGACTGAGAGAAACATTGAAATGGCTTTAATCTATGCACTGGACACGAGCCAATTTATCTGCATGCGCATTAAGATTATGAACGTTGCTTTTCATAGAGGAACACAAACATTTACCTTGCCTCGGGTGAATGCCTGCCTGGTGAAATTATAGGACAGGCAGTTCTGCTTCTGGCTCTTATTTTCTGGGCCCTCATTTTTGGTGGTATCGTCTAAAGGGGGGTGTGAGATTCTGGCAGCTACCAACTCCTCCTCCTTCTCCTCCTCCTCTTCATCAAGAGATCCAGGCATAGCCAAATCTGGACCCTCCTCATCAGAAAGAAGTTCTTCACCTGAGATCTCATCCACTTGGAAAAACTCATCATCCTCTGTGGTGACGCTATCCAAGTGGTGTCTGGTATGTGTATCAATATCCATATCCATATCTATATCTTCATCCTCCTCGTCTTCAGAGGGACTGCTTTTCTCCACGTCTACTTTTTCCTTCTCTCTTTCTTCATCTGACTCACTGTCTACTTCCTCTTCAACTTCCTCTTCTTCGATAATGCAATCAGAGTCTTCGGGACCATTTTCTTCGGTTTCAGGTAGAAGGGTAGCTTCTGACTGAAGGCTGAGCTGACTGACGCCTGATAGATTGACATTCTCTTCATTTAGAGCCTTCACGTTTGCCACCTGAATAGGTCCGTGTCTTGCCTGTGGCCTGTGGTTTGCAGTGTGGGTGCTGAGTGGCAGTGCAAAGTACTTGTATGTAGTTTTGAGGCAGTGGAGGATGTACTCGTACATTTGCTGGCTGTTCACTGTGCGGGCCACATTCCTTTTTACAGCAAATGGGTCTGAACACAGGAAAAAAACAGACATTAAGACACCATTAAGACACCTCAGAATAAGACGAAACAAACAGTTGAGTAATCATTCCGTTTAGGACTGGTACCATCTGAGGTTTTCAGTAGGATTGTAAAGGACATGCATTTCAGCCTGCTAACAAAAAACAAACAAAAAAAAATCGCAAAACAATCACTGACAAAAAGCCACAAGTCCATTGTCGTGGTGATAGAAACAAAACCTGAAGAAAAAATTTTAATGTTGTCATTCATTGCGTCAGAAACAAATTGACACAATACTTGCCATTTTAACTTAAGCATTATGAAATAGTCATCAACATGCACATTGCTGTTCTACTGATGCCAAATTAAAATGAATACAACACTAATCATAAATAGCTTTAGCAAGAAAGTAAAGAAATTATTTTTTTCCTATGATCCATTTCACTGAAACAAAAGCAAAAGGCGTGTAATGCTGCGCACAAACATTTCACACTGCATGACAGCATTCATATGATTTTTTTTTTTTTGTACATGATGACCCAAAAGCAATAAATTTTCAAAATCAACATTGTAAATAAGCTTCTGACCCTCCACAGCAATGCGTTTCTTTGGCCAGTCTTTAATCTCTCTGGAGAGGATGGCACTGGTTCGCACACTGATAACATGTTCAGCCATGTTGAACTCAAGTGAGTAAAAGCGAAGCATTTCAACCCAGAGAAATCCCACTTCCACAGGTGAATGAGGCTTCTGAAACACCAGTGGAGCCTACAGACAGACAAATGCAGTCACCATTCAACTTTACAGGTGCTATTCAAATGAACAGCTGAAAGGATCATTTTATGCATGCTTAACTTTACTTACAAGTCGCATATATTGCATTACTATAAACTATTTGACAAAGAATAATAAAAGTTGTTAGGGTTTTTTTTTGCGGCATTTGCTGCCGTCTTTAGTTTGAAATGTGTTTTGCCGTAATCAGACTCAACAATCAAGTATCTTTGACAAAAATAAACCTGGGCAGGATGTTTGCTGAGATAAATTACTTAAGAAAATTTCAGTCCTCTTCAAATACATTTTACTTCTTTTGTGTGGCCATCATTACCTTTCCTTTCCTAAAGGGGCCGTCTGCTGCCTGTGATGATTCTTTGGAGGCAGGGATGTAAGCCCAGTGTACAAATCCATCTTCCACATGTGTGAGAGTAAAGTCCAACAGTCTACTGAGCGAAAACTCCTTAATCTAAAGACAATAAGCAGACAAGAAAAATTTCCATTTCGCAAAACTTTAAAAAAATTGATAAACTACTTTAAAAAGAAAAAATGTGAATCACACTAACGTAGTAGATTGCAATAGATCTGATTAATTTCTGGGTATATATGAAAAATAAATACATACCTCATAGTTAAGGTAGGTGGGCAACACAGGCTGTTTGCGCTGCTGTAAGAAGTAGATAACCATAAGGGAGAAGACGTAAGGTGGCAGCCCACCTTCATCGGCATGGTCCACCCGACAGATCTAAGTCAGCAAGAGGAACAAATATTCAGACAGAATGTTGTCTTGCAGATGATGATTTACAAATAAGCCTTGAGCCAGACAGAGACTTTTACTAGCCACTGTGAGCAACAGGTAAGAGTGGAAACGTACCTGGGCCCAACGTCTGAGGCCCAGAACCAGAGGAAGGATGAGAGGCTCATGACTCGCTAGGGCAGAAAGATAGGAGGTGGTGTGGAACGCGTTCTCATTCCCAGCACTCACTCTGCAGATCAGACCACTGTAAGGAAAAACAACTTCAGTTCAAACTGACCACATGTCCATGTGTAGTTCATAATGTTTTTTTTTTCTCTCTCTCTTTACATATAAGATGATGTTATTAAAGCTCTGCTGCAATTTCTGGTAGTTTGTGATGTTTAACAAACACAAATCTTTAATACAAGCATGACTGACTTTTTCTAAATTGCTGTGGTTGATTCATGGATGAGCAAATAGCCATCATTTCTGATTATCGTATTCTTCCCAAAAAATGTCCACTATCAGCACTTCAGAAAAAAATAAGTTGCTATATTGTTATATCCATGTATCTGTAAACATGTGAACTGTTGTGAACTGTGATGTTTCAGTAACAAATGTAATGCACTGACTTAGTATAAAATTGACATCAGATGTAAAATTTTAACTAGCTCTAGTACAAATTTTAAAAACAGCAAATTAATGAGTCGGCCACCTCTTTTTCTCTTTGCAGATGACCACAGGTACCCTTGCATGAAAATCTGCTTCCAGATCCACAAAGAGAGCTGAAACAAAACATGTTACATTTAAATCATCATCAATGAAATGTTTAGTGGAAACTCTTAAAGAAGAAAAGGCTGGCCAAGGTTGCAGCTAAATGAAAAGAGGCGGGACGACTCACAGCTCATGGACAGGCTCTCCTTCACAAGCAACAAGACATCTGGCTGATGCATCTGTAAATATGTTCAAAACGTTTATACAACATAAACATAAAATAAAATATGGGCCTCACAAGCACTCAAATAATCACCACAGCTAGTAAAGCATTACAAACATTTCTCACTTGCTGATACACATATGCTATGAGTAATTACTGTATTCAATTAATTTTCTACAGACCAACTTGGAAGTGGGAGGCAGGGACATCATCTCAACTCTGTTAGTTTTTTTGGAAAACCCCACTAAAAGCAAAATCAAAAAAACAGTATTCACACAATCGAACTCACACTGGTCTACTCACGTGAGGAGGATACTGAATGTCAATGTTGACATCAGAATCCTTAAATCCAAACTTGGTGCAGGACGATCCATACAGCCTGAGCCTGATGTCTACAGACCAGAGAGATTATCATTATATGTACAGGTTGCAGTGTCAGTGTGATTTGTAACCAATAACCGGGACGAATTTGGGTCACATCCCATCGCCAAATTCCTCTTTCCTCCTCAGATGCCTTACCAGGCAGGACGGACCAAAGAAGGTCTTGCATGACTGAGACGACACACTGTCTCCTCTCTGTGTCCTGGTCACTCATGCCGTGATCCCTGACGACAGCCTGCAGTGCGGCCGTCACAGCACGGATCTGCTGTTCTCCAGGAGGCAGAATCTCAGTCAGCATCACCTGTTCCTGCAGCTCCTACAAACACACAAGCACAGCAAGCAAGCGTTCAGCTTAGTTTTCAAAGTGCAAAGACTCATGTTTTGATGCAATGGTTCCGTTTGCACATCCTATACGATAAGTACTACACAGTGACAGTATATTAATACATGTGGAAATATATGAAGTGCCACGGAGAGGTTTAGAGCAATTCTGACAGTTTGTAAAGTTTCTCACCCTCATCCTCTTCTTGTGCCGTTTGTCTCTGATGTGTCTGTAAGCCTCAGGCACCGATTCCAGGAAGACATCACACAGAGAGCAGACATACAGCGCACTGGGGTTGCTGTGGGACCTCTGAGTTAAAGGCAGAATGTACTGATATTGCATAGCAGCTGCAGCAATGACCGATTTATTCAATGCATTTTTTTGTAATCATTACTTTAAATTAAGGTTTAAACTTTTCATCGAAAGCACATTTACCTGTACTGCTAATCCCGTCAAGCTATGGCTAGCTAGCTTCATTGGCTGCTACAGAAACTGATGTCATAAGCATGGACCTACTTGATTATAGTTTATGTTAACTTTTTAATTCTTAAAAATGTATGCCTTTAACATACATGAATTGTAACCCTCCAACAAAAATCATGACACCTTTGAGGACTTTGTCTTATTAATAAAGTACATCAATTCTTTAAAAAAAAAAAAAAAAAANTAAAAAAAAAAAAAAAAAAATGCTTTCTTTGAAATATCTAGGATAAAAATAACCAAGAAAAATATATGTGCCTGTGATACTACAGGGATTCCATTAACTGCCATTACCTTCTTCAGGCAGTAGATCTCATCTCTGCTAAGTCGCTTCTCTGCCTGCCATAAGCTGCGCTGTTCTTTGGCTGAGAGTGTTGACTCATATGCTGGGCCCTTGTTCTCTTCAGCAAAAGCTTCCCTCTTGTTTTGGTTTCTCTGTCTCCAACCTTAGAAAAGGACACAAATACATTGCAGATCAACTGGTCAAGTCTGGATCCTTAGCACAGGCACCATTAATCTGCTTGACTGAGAAAATGACAGCATTAGTAAGTGAGACGTGTGTGTCGTATATGTTGTGGTACAACAGTTCCTCCAGTCAGACTCACCTCAGTTTAAATTTTTTTTTTTTGGTCACTGATTCCAATATTATGCTGTTTAACANCAGACTCACCTCAGTTTAAATTTTTTTTTTTTGGTCACTGATTCCAATATTATGCTGTTTAACAGAAAACATTGGTTCTCAAATGTCTAACAAGTTGCTGCTTTGGATATTCCTTATTTTTCTGCAAAGTATGTTTGAATTTAAGAACATGAGTTGCTGCCTGTTTTCTGTTATTGTCTGTCAGCGTCCACCAGAAAATCCTCCATTATTGCAGTGACCCACTCAGTTTGGTTGTCAAATCCTCACCTGATTTGTGAAGAGTAACATCAGTAGACTCTCTGCTCCCCTGTTCTCTGTCCTCCTTCAGCTCATCTGCCTGGAAGTTCCTCCTCCACTGCTGTTGCTCTGTGTGCTCTCTCCAGTTATCGTCCCTACCTCCACCACTGCTCTCAGGGCCTGAGAACCACCGAAAGTCATCCCTCTGTGAGGGGCTATGACCACCCCGGAATCCTCCAGGGGAGCAGCTCAGAGGCCCCAGTCCTCCCCTCTTAGGGCTAGCACGGTAGGGCCCACTCTGGTTCTTCTTGCCCTGCTGACCCCCCTCAGGTTTGAAGTTATATCCTCGACCCTGGTCCTGACTCCGCCAGTTTTCTGCCTTGTCTGATGTCATGCCTCTCTCCCAACCAGCTTGCCTGGCCCGGTGAGGCCAGCCGAAGTTCTCCATGGTACACTACACTACACCTGCAGGGTAAAACATTGTATTTACAAATATCCCTTGTGAAAGAAACATTAAATTATTATCACATCAAACCACATCAAAATTACCAACATTGCCTTAAGTAAGTTCTTTTTTTGGCAGAAGGTGGTTCGAACTACTCAGCGGCAATATTATGGATGCATGGACAGATTTATTATTTATTTACTTTTCTTGGGAGTGCAAGCTAATACACTCAAAAGTTAGGCTTTCAGAGATGCTGGCAGAGATGCTACTGTGAGAAAATAACTGTAAAGTGTGACAGCTTTTCATAAAACTGCCACTGAACAATCAAATGGATCTGTCAAAGAGCAGCAGCATGAAACTTTATCTGTCTGTTCCCTCAAATGCAGAAAAGTAAAAACAGGCCAGAAAAAAAAATCTGGAGGAGAAATTTGCAGAAAAATGTTTTTAGTAGTCTTATGGACTGGGTATTCTGTAAAGTGTTAGAGGTAAATTGAAAATCCTGTATTAACTCCAATAATAATGTATCTACTACAATATAAATAACACATCTCTAACAGTTTCTAAATATAGCTCCCATATTTTCTATCTGATTTCTTTACAAGTCCTTACTGCTTGCCACGCACCTCACATTCAACTGTTGCAGAATGGTGCATCTTATTACACAGAGGATAAAATAGCCACTGCTTGTAACCATCACCTCCTCAAGTAAACAGACAATAAGTAAATGTGTGTGGCTGAACCTGCTTCTTACTAAAAATATCAAGTCCACCTTAAAAGTGAAATATCGCCTGTAGAGGTCACTAATCAGTAAATTTTCAACCTGACTCGTCTGAAAAATATGCCATTAAATTAAAGGAGAAAAATAACTTGGCAGGAAAAAAAACAGCAACTTTAAATATGCTGGGGAAGTGTTATTGGCGTTACAAAGATAAAATTACATCTCAAATGCAACAATTTAACTATTATGATTGTCTACCTCATCCTGTCCCACATAATTAAAGTTGCTTTTATTCACTGCATTTTATTTTTTCCACAACATATTTTTTCAACGTTTGAAAGATCATTTTATTAAAAACGCAAACTTTATTTTTATTTATTTTCATTTTGTTATGTACATCGGGTTGTAATTATCAACAGTGCCCTCTACAGGCGGCGCGTCACTTTTAAGGTGGACCCAAAAATTCCAATAATAACTTGCGAATATGAAACGGATTCAGTCCCATGTAAAAACATGTCATTCTCGCATCATATAATACACCTATCTGACTTTTAAAATCTCTGATTAACAGTTGACCAACTTTTATTGTACATAGACAATGACAGTCAATTAATTATTAACTAACAGTTGTCCACAGTAGGCGTAATTTAAGCAAAGCTAAAAACGAAACTTAGCGACCTTAGCTGACACCGGTGGGAAAATAAACGATAGCCCCTTTTCGAATATTGTTATACTTTTACAAAAAAAAATATATATATATCTATATCTATAGATATAGATATATATAATTAATTCATCACGTTCACTGTCTACATAGTAATGACTCAACAACGACTCAACTTACCAAACGGTCTGACGACGAAGCTTGTGTAGCTAATTTAGTTAGCTGGTAGTAGCTTGCTAGCTTGTATTAATCCAACAACAGTGACGTTTAACTGCGTTCCTCTCCATCTTATAAAAGCTGTATTTCATGTACGTACTTCGGATATTGGTAACGAATTGTCCACTGCCAAAGCGTGTTAGGTTACTTTACTTGTCAGCCTTGCTAATGTTACTAGCTAAGCCACCTAGCCATCAAGCTAGCAACAGCGTTACTGTTTAACTAGTTTTGCTGTTTAACGCGGAGCTGCTGTAAAAGAAGCCACCACCAGTACAATGTCCCTGCTTGATAATAACCCATAAAGTATGTGCAGAGGCATTAAAATACCTTTGGTGTATTTACGAAGAGCATAGCTGAAGCCTTGCTCAGGTCTGTGTGAGTAGACGTTTCTTCAGTTCAAAGGTGAAGGGACACGCTGTGTGTTTTTGTTGACGACGTCATTGCATCCGCCCACTGCAAACTGAAAGGTCCCTTTGATTTTTTTTTTTTTTTTTTTTTTTTTTTTTTTTTTTTTNTTTTTTTTATTGACAGTGTCATACAGAGCCCCTTAGGGGTTGTGTGAAAAAAAAAATGGGTAAAAAAACAAAAAACCGAGGCCCCAACATGGAAGAAAAAAAATGAATTGGAGGTAAAAAATAATAAAAATAAAAAATCAGTTGGAGGTTAAAAAAAAAAACTTTTTTTCTCTGTTTTTTTTTTTTTCGTTTTTTTCTCCTTGTTTTTTTCCCCCTCTTTCTTCTGAAACGTACTAAAAACAGGTCAAAGCTACAGCGCATGCAACGGAGCTGTTTTGCTACTGTTTGAGGAACGATTTCCGATTAGGTAAATGCTAATGCTAGCTAGCAGCTAACGTGTCTGTGACTGTGTACCCACTACAAGTTCCGATGAAAAAACAAGTCAGTGAATAAGTCACTAATTCACTACTACTTTTGACAATGTTCTAGTGTTTGGCAGTTCCAACAGAGTATTTTTGTGCATGTATAATGGTTAATTCTTTTACAAGAGTTGACTTAAATAATAGCAAAACAACTCCGTTGCATGCGCTGTAGCTTTGACCTATTTTTAGTACGTTTCAGAAGAGAAAAAAACAAAACAAAAACAAAGCGGAAAAAAAAAAAACCCGAGGGAAAAAAACCAAGGAGAAAAAAACAGGGAAAAAAAACCAAAGAGACAGAGAAAAAAAATATTAAAACTCCAACTGATTTTTTTTTTTTTTTCACCTCCAGCTCATTTTTTTCTTCCATGTCCCCTTGGGGGCGTCGGTTTTGTTTCTTTCTTTTTTTTTTACTCTTTTTTTTTTACCCACTTTATTTTTTTTTACACATCCATAAGGTGTCAGCTACAAACAAGCATAAATGTCATGAATACATATAGAGAAAATAATCCAAGCAGCATAATTGATTAAATATAAAAGGTAACACAATAAAAAATACCGGTAAATATGAGCAAAATAAAATAATCCAATATAATCATATGTAGCCCTCACTTGCTCTCAAAAGTTTCAAAGCATTCCATAAGCAGCCAGATTACATTGTTAGTTTACCTTTAAGCTGTAAGGGGAAGCATTGCGTCAAAGAGCAATTCATTCCCATGTAGTGTGGGACTAGAGTAGTCACAAATATGTAGGCTACTTGAAATGTGTAGGTCCATACGTCAACATACTTGAGGAGTACAGGGAGACATGTTGATTCCTTTCCTGCTTATCACATTCTTTGATTACACATACAGGAAAGCAACAACCATGAACACCTGAGCTTCATATTATTCCAAGACAATCATGGAAAATTGGTCCAGACTTCAACATATCTTGACTTGGCTGACAACACCTGCCCATTTGAAATGAAATCAACAAAGCACAGACACTCTTGCATAAAGTTGAATCCAGCTGTCTGAAAGTTGGACTTTTTAATACCAAAAAAAAACCAAAAAAAAAAACAGAGTGAATCAATGTACACACAATTATGAACAACTATAAATGGGTATTAATTTAAGCCTGATTTGTGTTAATACCACATTAAACATGTCAGAGCAACCAAAGGCAGGAGAGCTCTTGCCTGATCCATGTAAAGAAAACTGAATGTTAGACTCTTTAGAGCGGTAGTTGAGACCATCCTGTTCTGTGGTGTGAAATTTGGACTGTTCACCAGGCTCAAAAAATGATGACAACACCAATGCAGAATTATAGGGATATCTCCCAGAGCTCTCTGACAAAATTGTCACTTCCCACCTGGCCATGGCTGGACATCCTGAAATCGGTTTCAACAAGGTACGTTTAAGCCATGACATGGAAAGCATAGTGTTGTATGCCCCTGGGTGAAGATGGCAAAAACCATCATGCAGGTGCAGAGAGCAGAGTAGTTGATGGCCTGCATGCAGGACCCTGGAGTGTGGCATAGCTGTTGGTAAACTGCATGACTATTGAGGATAAATCACACATTTACTGTTGAGTCTTAATTGGTATCTTTGACCAAACTTCCAGCAGCAGGAAAAATCTATGATAATCCAACTGAGAAAGGACAACTGAGCATCTAGAAAGAAGAACCAGATATTTTCTCAGGATGGTGGAGACCAAAATAGAGCTAAAAGGAGAGTGAGTATTGGACATATATTCATCAGATGGATAGAAACATGACAGAAGTGGGCTCCGGAGTGTAACTTCCTGTTTGCATGCTTTAACGTGGTAGCTATAAGAGTGTTTTATGGTAATAATATATCAGAGCTGTACATATCAGTCTGCTTGCCTTGCATATGACAAGCCTTTGTACATTGCAGTAGTAGGTTATGTTTGGCAGATGTGTGTGTGTGTGTGTGTGTGTGTGTGTGTGTGTGCGTGCGTGCGTGTGTGTGTGTGTGGATGGAGGGAGGGAGGTTGTGATTTATGCCGAATTGTTTATTACGCCGAATCGTCAACACTGCTTCTACCAAATGTGGTAGAAGCAGTACTATGTCACACGATTAAATAAATAAATAAATAAATATATAAATAAATAGGAAAGACTATAATGAAAAAATAAGCATTCAATTCAAAATTTGACTAGAGTAAAAGCGATCATTACCGGTACTACATGACGTAGCCAATTTAGTTATATTTATCTGACTGTGGATGCTTTCTGGGCATATCCACATCTTTGGTTTGCCAAATGGTCCCTCATATGGTGCAAGGTGAGGCTGTATTCCTACATGGGATAAGTGATTGTTGTCTGATTCGGTCGCCAGGGGCGACGGGCTGTCAGAGCGGGGAAGACCCCGGGAAAGTGACGCCGTNATTCGGTCGCCAGGGGCGACGGGCTGTCAGAGCGGGGAAGACCCCGGGAAAGTGACGCCGTGAGAGGGAACTCCCCACCCCACCGCCACCACCATCCAAGCGACTGCTGCGCAAACCTCAGGCATCAACACACAGTCAGTTTACCGGCAGTGTAGGAAATGGTGTCGTTCTTGAACGGTGACGGCGGTTCCGAGACTCTACACAAGCGTAGACGGACGAGCAGCAAATCGCCGCAGTCAGAAGCGCTTACACCGGTTCAGCAGCGGCCGACAGTCCGGCACAGAAAGCAGAAAATCATGTCCAGGCTGAGCGACTCTGGTTTCGAGGAGGAGTTTGGATCCTCCCCGAAGTTATCCCCGGCTCGGACAACTGTGTCCCCGATACATCCAGAGATGGAGGCGGAGACGCCTGCAGGACGGCTGTCCAACTGGTACCTCCAGTACGGAGACGTCGGTCACAAGATCCAGAGGGAGAGAGAAGCGCAGTTATACCCCTGCAAAAGCTTGGCGCGCCAGCCACAAGTAGGCAATAAGACACTACATAGTTGGCTAGGAATATTTTATCAGCATGCACTTAAGTAACTGTTTTTTTTTAATTTTTTATAAAGTTTACAATTTTCACCATCGAAGATAAAGCAAGTCATAAGAGACCAAATCTGAAATCCAAGAATGTTATTTGGTCTTATTGTAATAATGGTGCATTTTCTCTATAATTTAAGGTTCCTTCTCTGTGTTTTGACGCAGGATTTTCAGTTGCGACGAGCACAAGGTTTCATATCATTGATCAATTACATAGATGGTATTGGTCAATTATAGGCTGTGACCTAAAGCTGCATTAAGCAGTAATCGATTTGGTTTGGTATTGATTATTCCACTTCCAAAGAGATGTCTTCTTGGTCTCACTAACCTAATTTATCCACGTACAGAATCAAATTTAATACTGAAATCAAAATCAGAAAATCCTCCCATGATGTCTGAATAGTAAACAGGTGTCTACTTGGGGATCTTGACATCAAAATGTTATAAGAAACCCTGCTATCAACATGCACGATAAAGACTCCAGATTTTTTCCTTGTCAGCTTCACCTAAACTTTCACTGAAAACCTGTTGCTTAGTAGTTACCTCTGGCCTCCTAATTTCTACTGGTTGAAGTCATCCTCTTTCCTGCCATATTCTCCTGCTTTACTAACATGATGGCTTCTGTGATTTGCATGCAGCTGACTGCAGAAGCACGCTGCAAGCTTGTCAGCTGGCTCATCCCTGTACACAAATATTTCCATCTGTCCTTTGAGTGCTGCTGCCTGGCAGTGAACATCATGGACAGGTTCCTGGCATCCACACCGGTGGCTGCCGATTGCTTCCAGCTCCTAGGTGTCACTGCACTTCTCCTAGCTAGTAAACAGGTGTGTTTTTGAGTGTGTGTTGTGTGTGTGTGTGTGTGTGTGTGTGTGTGTGTGTGTGTGTGTGTGTGTGTGTGTGTGCATGAAATCAGAGAGATAAGCATCTTTGGATTTCCATTGATGTAACTTTCTCTTTGTTACTCAGGTGGAAGTGTCCTCGCCACGGATAAGCCATCTCCTGTCATTGTGCTGTGACACCTTCACTAAGGAGCAGCTCTGCAATCTGGAGTGTCTTGTCCTCATCCGTCTCAATTTCTGCCTTGCTGCCCCCACCTTGGCCTTTTTCCTGGACTATTACACAAACTGCATTGAGGCTACACAGCTTCTGACTGCAGCAACAGGTCACAGGTCTGCACACGGGAATCGACACACAACAAGGCCCAGACAATGCAGCAGTCTTGCACGAAAGGTGTGTGAATTGAGTCTAGCAGACTATGCTTTCAACAAGTACCCTCCATCCCTGACTGCTGGCTGTGCACTGAGGCTAGCCAATGAGTTACTAATGACTGAACAAGGGCTTGCAGAACCAACGGAGTGTCAGCTCATGCAGTCACAAGAGGACCAGTGGAACAGTTTGATGGATGAACTTTACAAAAATAATCAATCAATTGAAGGCAATGCCTCTGCCCAAACAGCTGAGAGCCCTGAGGTGTGTGAGGACAACTCTGTGGCCGTGGAGGACCATGTCAACTCTTCCAGTCAGGAGCACTTTATCCACAGTCTGGCTCAGGAATGCAGAGAGAACTTGAAATTGTTGGTGTCACTAAACCATGAAACACTGCAAATTATGTCTACTATGTGACCCCCATGATGTCATATTTAATAAGCAAAGAGGCATATCATTGAGTATGATTTATAACAAGGGTGTTTTTCAGAAGAAAAAATGATGTAGTCCTAGCTGTTAAACATTATACCTCATAGGCTTTTGAAGTTGATTCTAATGCTTTGTAATTTAGCATTGTTGTTTATTTATTGAGAGTAGGTTATTGTTTATCAATGCAATTTATCATTTTATTGTAATTAATTTTAAACATGCATCATTGTTTACTTTATGTATTGACTTCCAGCAGGTTTGTGGTGGGCATGATGATGCTGTCGCAAACTGTTTAATGAAGGACCTGGGGAAAATGTACATGCAATAAATGGAAGTGTTTATTATGAAATAAATAATCTATAAATGAAACAGTGTTGCATATGAAAAAGCTGGTGAAAATTTGAACTCTCATTATTCAGATTCATATGATGTTTGATAACCATGACAAGGCTTTTCATACGAGGTGGTCTGACTAGATCTCAAAATAAGGCTTGATGACATGAACAAGGAAATCATGCAATTTGACGATATCCATCTTATAAAGTTAAATTTTATGCTGACAAGTGGAATTTTTATCTTGATTTGTATAAGTATGTTTTTGTCTCAGGTCTTCTCTGCACTACACAGTTTTATTTTTTAGTGCTATGCACAGAAAGTGTTCTATGACAATGCTGGGAAAAAAAAAGCCAAGACCATAGCATTAACCCAGCTGTTTTAGGATGATACATTTCATAACTTCAAATGCCATATTTGGGGACAAAGGATTTTTAAAGAATTTTAAATAAAACTTTTTTTTTTTTTTTTACTGAAAACACAACAGCTAGCCGCCTGATCACAGTTTATTTTATTTAACATCTCATCACTAGATGTGTTATTTGAAACTTAACTGTGCTAACAAATGCTGGGGTTTATCTTATAATCCATTACGCGTGGCAGCTCAACTTGCTGACACAGTATCGACCACACAGGTGCTTTCATAGACCTCCTAGAGACATTTGTCATGAGTGTTTACTGAGCTGTCTGCTCTAATTGTTCTTTTCCTTTTCCACTTAACATTAAATATGGCAAGGGGCTTTGACCTAATTTGGTTAGATATTTTAAGCAATTTTACGCACACTGATACAAAACAAAAAAAAAAAAAAAANAAGTCCTATCCACTATATACCTCAGGTTAATTCTGTAGCCACTGAATGATTTCCAACCTAGCATTTAAAAAAATCAATTTATTGAGAGTAGGTTATTATTTATAGATGCAGTGTCTTATTCTTTTGTCATGATTTAATGCGAGATATTTCTCTTTTCCTTCTCCATTTCCAAGATATTTTACGCATTAATTATTTTACTCATCTATCAAGACTCCACTATAAGCTATAAAATGATTGGCTCAAGGACATATTTCATCATACCTGATTAAAATGCCATTTTAAAAGATTTCGTATAAAAACAATAAGCATAGCCTATATATTCTGTGAAAACAAAAGCTAAAAGAAGTCTGGCACCATGCGCCTCTGGCGGGGCGCAGGAGTCATCAGCGGTGGGAGGGCAAGTCTGACGCACACACCTGTTATAATGGCGCCGTTATGCGCGGTACCACTTAACACTTAAGACCAGAAAACCGTTTGCCTGCACCAAATTTAATCTCCGGGGACGCTGTCGCTCCCTGGAGACCAAAGAAATGCATTTGATTGGGCCAAAAGTACGAGGCCGCGGCACGGAGAGACACAAACCGGGAGAATGCCGTCTATATCAGCTCCAAATGAAACCATAAATCAGTCAGTCCTGCAGTCAGAGCTGGACTGATGGAGTTGCAAAGAGACAGAAAAGCATTTGGTTCCATCTGTTCCAACCAAATGGGTCAACAGGGGAGGAGAGCTGCAGTAGCCAAAAAGGTATGCAGTCTTTACTGGTATAATGTTGCACGCAATGCGGCTATACGTCCTTGCGTTAAAAGTCTTTGTACCTGCAGAGCAAAGTGCTGATGCCACGGAGCAGCAGTCCAGTCACCGTGTACGTCGACAAGCTCCCCTGCATTATCGATCAGGGTATGCGTAATTCTAACATCAAGGCTGAACTTTTACTTCGAAATGTCTTTTAAAGCGTGTATCTGCATAAACATAATTGTGTAAATAAACCCCAAGCTTTGAGTCATCCAACACACTCATTTTATGTTTTTTTACAGCCTTTTCAACAATTGCATGGGATCATTTGGAAGACTGTGCGTCTGCGGTGAGACGAGGAAGTGACTCCCTTGGCTCTCAGGTGAGAAAACCCCATTTGGTAAAAGAAAACTAGAGAGGAGAAATCTGATGGGAGTGGAGTGGGGGNGGGGGAGGGTTGCACCACTCCCACCCTGTTAATGTTTCACAGTGTGCTGGAATTCTGTACAAATGGCATTGTAGGTGGACACACAGTCTACTGCTAATTGGTTGGACCCTCACAAGTTTTGTTCACAAACTGCTTCAGTAATTGGCACAAGCTTACCTGGTGTCCAAACCACTTTACTCAACCAGGCAGACACTGAAATGACCACCAAGACATGCTCTGCCATAGAGCCACAATACCTTCCCTGCTCCTGGTGGGATTTTCAGGTACAACTGATCAAACTGGGGCATTCGTGTCTTATCAAGACAATTTTAATGAATCTCTATATATTTGTATAACTGTTATTTTATTCACCCACAGGTGACTGAATCTGATGGAGATGACCAAGAATTTGGAGATTATGCTCTGGACTTCATGGCAGGTAAGAAAACTAAATCAGGGGCTGTCATCATCATCATCATCATCATCATCAGCAGCAGCAGCAGCAGCAGCAGCAGCAGCAGCACTAGGAAGCCTGGAAAGCCTCCAAAGAAATGCTGACTGACTGACTCTCTTGGTGTTTGTCTGCTGTGTTAGATTCTCCTGCCACGCTGGAAAGCAGTCTGTCTCCAGTTGGACTCATACCATTTGAAGGCTGCATCATACCACCTCTCACTCCTCAGCAGGCCTTCTCTCCAGAGGAAAGTGTGGATAGCTCATCTACAGAGACATGCATCCCTCTTGCCCAAGATGGAGCTCTCTGGAAAGGCATTAGTCAGCATCAAGGCAGGGCACTTGGAGATTCCATTGAAGTTAACAATCAGGTAAGATTTATGGTGAGGCAAGGAGGAAGCTGAACATGCAGTCCCAAGCAGCTTGTCTTCTTGTCCTCTGTCAGCGTGACAGAACAGATTGGTCTCTGTGTCTGCAGCTCCATGAGGTTCTGCACAGAAAGCAAGAAGCGATCGACTCACTTCAGGAGAGAAACAATCATCTTAGAGAGCTGGCGAGCCGCGCAAAGCACCTGGCCTCAGTGCTTGAAGTGAGTGATGATGGAGACATGCAATCATACACATACAGAAACACAGATAAACTGTCACAACGCTTGTAATAATAATAACCATGTCTACTGTTGCACATAGAATACAAAAAATAAACATACCGTTTTGTATCAACAGGAAATTATATATGATGAGCTACTGCCACAGTAAAAGTTGAAATCTTCAATGATTTGTTGTTCAGTGTGTTCCTGGTATTGTCTCATCATTGTCCACATTTTGTTTTCATTTTTTCCACATGAGATGCTGCTTCATTTTTTTTGCATTGCTCAAAAATCTGCTACATCTACATTTGTGAGTTTTTCAGTGTGAATGTTAATGTTTAAACCTGGATACTTGTGCTGTAAACATGTCTAAGCATTATTTCTTTTATTTGTACCTCTATGATGTTCTCTGTTAGAAGCTGATGACTGTCAGAGACCCCACCGCAACAGAACCAATGATGCCTCATGAACCTTCACTGAGTCCCTGTAAGAGGCAGCGATTGGAGCAGGGATGTGACACAGCGTCCTCTGACTCAGTTGAGGACATCCTGAGGGACATCAGCACACGCTGCAAAGCTGTCCTGCACAGCACGGGGACAAGACCGCAACAGGAGTCAGAGAGTATACGCATGTACGGTGCTTTTTCACACCTACAGACTTCAATCTCAAAAAGCGGCAGCACAAGTGTAGAAGCCGGAGAGAGTGTCTCATCGTTCCGAACTTCTATTAGACAACACTGCACCATAAGGACACAGGTATTTCCCCATGGACGTGCCTTTACCTCAAGGGCTCAGCATGGGGGATATCGCTTTCGCTGGGTACCTAACCATAATTGAAATCAGGGTTGGCAAATAATGAACATCACAACCAATCAGAGACAACTTTACTTATTTTTGACTGGTTCCATTATCCCTGCTGTGCCGTACCTCTCTCCAAGACTGGAAGGAAGTGTGGGTGGCCAACTGCTTATAATACTTTGCTAATCCTACAGTGATGTCTGTAAATGATTAAATTATGTCTTCCTCAGGTACTTTGCTAATCTAAATAGCCAGAGGTGGTGCCCAACAAAGAAAATAATACTGCCAGAGCTTTTGTTTACATGTCTCAATATGTAATGATCGAGCCAAACAATGGAGCATGCAGCAACGTCATATTACTTTCACACCTCACTATTTATGTTTTTGATTTGAAAAATGACAATGATTTACAAGTTTGTAAATAAAAGTTATGTTTTTTTTAAAGTTGACTTGACCAATGAAACGTTTTTACCATGGAAAAATGACTTAGGCGATATTTAAACAAATGGAAAGAAACTGTTTTCATTCAAAACTTTCCTTGTTTGAGCAGCAAAACAAATGTAACCCCATGACCTTCTTAAATAGCAGATACTTCCTTGGCATTTGTCTCTGCCTGAGTGGCTGTGTGGTCTAAAGTCATAGAGTCATGATGCATCACGGTCAACATCCTTGTTCACATCCGCCTTTGTGAAATTTGATATTTTTTTCCCAAACAGCAGGATTTGCTGTTCATATAAAAACCATAAAGCTGAATGTGTTATGCGCATCAGCAGAATACAATTCAAAGTACATTTTGTCTCATCTTTACCAAAAATTACAAAATATGGGAAATGGGAAATCAAAAGACGATGGGAAGAACTACTCTAAAGAGGATGTGACCTTCTAACCTTTGGGGTATCTGTCATGTAACCTTCCCTCATTGCTCAGGGTTTCAACTGAGAAAACTGGATTTGTGTGCAGCAGACATGCCAAACCTCAGCTCAGACACCTGTTTAAACTCCCCAACCACAGTCTGTTTGCTTTACAACTTCAGCCGAGTGTAAGTTACAGTACTGCTGTCACAAGTGCACACGTTTGAGGAGGATTTAACAACACAGATGAAGATAAGAAGCCTGATGATGACACAGAGACCTGATGACTGCATTCACACAGTCCTGACATGTTTTATTATGGAGTTACATCACAGAATTTGTGTTAACTTGCAGAATGCATTCATGGTAATTTTCAGTGATGAATTTAAGACAACTTCACTTTTTCTATTACATTCATTATGAAGAACTTGAAAAGGAAGCAAATATTTATGGCCACTTCTTTAACACGGCATTAATTAAAAGTATTTGTCTTTTTAGCAATACAATGATGTGCATATTTTAGCATTATGATTATAAAAGATATATGTTCTATATTATTTTTTTATGTTAAGTGTAATGTTCTGTTGATTTTTTTTATATTAAGTTAAGACATAACAATGCTGTCAGATGTGTGTTCAGCTAACAGTGAAACTTTAAAAAATCAGCTTAGATGTGATGTGTTTTAGGGCATGTCCGTGCCTCACTGCAAAATTCTATTGCAACTAAGTAAGTTTATCTGAGATAAATATATATTTAACTCTATTTGTATAAAACCTTAAGGGAACTAAATAAATGAGTCAATCAATTAATCAACACATCAACTTCAATTAAGAAACAAAAATTATAAGTTCAGAAGGGTTAACTACTCTTTTGGAGACATGGCTGTCAATAAGGCTTGGAGAGTTGAAAATGCTGAATTTCAAGAGAAATGCTGTGAGGGAGATTTACAGAATTCACATTTGTGTACATAAATTTGAAATGAAATAAAATACAAAATTTGAAATGAAATAAATTACAAAATCTTTAAAGAATTATACAGGTGATTTTGCAAGTTTGAGCCCAATAAATACTACCCGCTTACACGTTACTGCCAACCATTTTCCAAAACACAAAACCTTATTTTAGTTTTTGTGTTATTTTGCCAAGTCCCCTTTCAAAATCAAATGTTGGAGTGATACACCGAGATTAAATTCAATGTTTTGCTTATAATGCTTACATACAATTGAGCATGGTCATTTTAATTTCTCGGTAAAAGCCATCTTCTCCTGGGACTATATTCCCTGGTGGAGACATATATTTTCTTCCGTGTAGCTCTGCATTGAATCAGTTAAATTAAGTAACTTTGACAGAAAATGTAATAGTTGCCTTGTTCGCTGTAATGGATTACATATCTCAAACATGTTTTAAGTCTCTATAAATTTATTTTTATTGCATACTGGATTGAAGTGAAACCACTGGCAGTCTGGCAGGTAGGAAAAACAATTCTTAATTAACCATGTTTTGGAAAATGTTGTCAGTAACATAACATGTATGAGGGTATTTATTGGGGCTCAAACATGAAAAATCACTAGCCTGGTCCTTTAACTTGGCCTATTAGCTATTCAAATCACTCATAGGCTGATGAGATTCTTATTTCATACAATATATACAAATTTCTGTCTCGGCATATGTTTGGACAGCTTTTACGGATACCTGGCTTCCCCTGACCGGTTCACTTAAGACTTTTCACCGTTACCGATTTCAATTCCTGGTGCCAATACGGAGCTTGTCTGTCAAGTCCATGTAAGAGGCTCACCTCCGCCATGTGCGCGTTTCTGGAGCCCCTTTCAGCGTTTGTCAGCGCGCAGCAGCTGCTGAGAGACGCAGGCTGAAGCTTTGTTTGAGCTGCTGGTGACACATTTGACCGGTTAATCTACCGCCAAACAGCGGAGAGGCTGCGGGAGGGGCGAGGAAAATATGGAGACAATAAGTTTCTAGGGTGACCAAAGCCAAACCCGGAGGGAGGCTACAAACCGCGGCAAAGAAAATCATTTCTATTTACATGGAGAAATAGCCCATGAGATCAAATGTTCCGCAGTAATAAAATGGGAAATATAAATGAGAATAAAGAAAATTAATAAAACAACTATTACATGAGCTTTACACATACAAAAATCATACTACTTGAAAATTCTGCACTGAGATTTCTAATTTTTTTTTTTTAGCTTTCTCTTAGCCTATTAGATTATTTCTGCAGTTTAAGTAATAAAACCTAAAGACTTAGCCTGTGAAACTGATTTTTAAATGAATGAATAAATAATATACATATTTAAATTCATTCATTAAGTTCATTTCATTCATTCCGTTTTACTTCAATGTAGTTCCTAGTCAAATCTCATGCAAATATCCTACCCTGCTCATATTTGTGTTATTTTAATGTGTTAATATTATATACAACTGCTGTTTTTGTATGAAATCAGGAAAGAAGCAAGCACCAAAAAAAACAAAAACAAAAAAAAAAACAAAAACTAAACCCTGTATGTGTCTTTTCAGAAAGCAGAGGAACCTTGTGAAGGACCAGAGATGGTTCTCTAACTGTGTAATGAGTACCACCTGTGGTACTTGAAGCACTCCCTGGTGGTATGCCAGATGACTGGAAACTCTGGGTGATGATAAAATCAATGCAGTTGAAACTTATTTTTAAGTTTATTATTCGATTCTAAGTAAAATTTTTATTTATTCATTTTTTAGTTGAATATAGTGCAGAATTGAATTCTGTTTGGTGCAGGTGTCAGATGCTTTTAGAGCTCATTTTCAGAATTTCCAGATTTCAATTGCTTGATTCTCTGCAGAAATCCTCAGTCATCTGGCATACCACCGAAAAGCGCTTCAAGTACCAAAGGTGGTACACATGCACATGTTTGAGAACCACTGACTAAGTAAATTTCCCCTGTTAGACTTTATTTTGTTATCATTGTCACGCTGAAATGTTGCTCTTGTATTTTCATATAAAGGAAACCAAAATCATCACATGTATAGTTTGTTATACAGATTATTGTCTTCAGCCAAATAGCAAACAGGTCATACACACATACACACAGTATTTTCTGACAGGAGTGTAACAGCTTGTAGTGATGCATCATGTCTGGTGCCGCCGCTTCCTTTAAAACTTTCCCGCGTTGCTCTCCTCGCCGTCTTCCGTTTGTATCCAAGAGAAATCGGGACGTTTCCTGTTCCCTGAACATGAAGAGCCGATTGGGAACACACAACAAGTCCTCGAACCGCCAATAGCAGAGCGCAGGTCGGTGCTTCCCGCTCCGCTGTGCGCCTGGGGAGCTATTTATGCGCGGAGCCCGTCAGAGGAGACAACAGGTGCAGCAGGCAGGAGGACCGGAGCGCTGCGGGCCTTTACGCATGGATGGCGCAGACACCGGAGCCACGTCTCAACCTCACCGACGGAAATTCACATGAATGGGTGAGCAACGTAAAAATATAGGATATTTATTGAAAATAGCCTAATATGTTAAAGAATAATTTCTACTTGTAGGTTAGTGATGCTGCATGGCTGTGCGTCTTTCATCCACATCATGTTAAATCCATTTTACAAAATATTTGAATGTCTTTTGGTGATCAGTGGTTTAATAAGGTAAAGAAAACGCACGGCTCTGTTATGTTAAAATGACGTATGCTTTCAGTCACACCTTGTGCAATGACCAAATAATTCTAAAGCATCTAACCATTCATTTAAATGCTGAGGTTTGGGTGTGGAGAAAGGTGTTTGAGAATCAGTGTTTCAGTAGCACAGGTTTGCTTAAGTGTTTTATGATTTGTTGGACAGGACAACATGAGGGGACTGCTGAGGGAGTTTGTTGGGAAGAGGAGGCACTGCCTGTTCAAGGTAAGAGAACATTTAAATGAAAAAAAAAATCATTAAAATGTTGTTTTTCAGGCAAATCCCGCTTCTAGAGGTAAAGTTCCTCCTTTTTTCCTTTCCTGTTTTAGGGAGTTTTTACTCATCTTCTTAGACAGCTTGGGCTGGGTCTGAATGTTAATTTGTGGGCATGTAAAGTCCTTTGAGACATTATATTTGATATTGGGCTGTATAATAAACTTGACTTGACATTGTGAGCTGGTGTGATGGTGTGGCAGTGTACTGCTGCTGGCTGTGTTATCTGATTTACAGCTGTCAGCTACACACTCCTCACTGCTGCTACCATCTGGCTCCTACAGCCTGCTGACACTGCCACACATTTAGTTCATCTGATTCACATCTAATGGTTAAAAACGGTATAAAACTGCATGGAAATGCAGCTGCTGTCCTATATGAGCAAAACATCAAATTCTGCATCTACACAGTAATACAATTCTGTTCATCATATAGTCAAATCCTTGCATTTGCATAGACCTGTGTGTTGTGACTGGTTGGGAGGCAGTGTAATGTTAGCTGACTTTACATTTGCCAGCTCACACTGCTCTGCTACCTTAACAGTTACACTGTACCTTGATGAAACTTAGTTCAGTTATTATCATGTAGTTTGGGACATCTGCTGTGACCACATTTGGTCTTTGAGATGTCATGATTCTGCATAGCAGAGGTTGGAGCTGAAGTACAGGAAGTGACATTTAAGCAGCTTATCTTAAATGCACAGTTTGTCTAAGCTTCAGGTGATATGAAGAGCCACATGCCAGAAAACAGAACAATTGAGAAAGATAATCTCATCTGCTGGACAGCTGACATTGTGGATGGCTGGAAGGCAGTGTCTTGTTAGCTGGTTGAATTTGTGTTTGCCAGCTTACCTGCTGCTGCTCGCCAACTGTCCACCTCAGTCTACACCAGCAATTCAAATGTTTTGTTTTGTTTTGTTTTGTTTTTTTGCAATTAGGCCATTTCCATCAATTAAAATAGCAGGACCAAGAGCTCATTTTTATATTAGAAAAGAGAAGCATGTTGTTGAAACTGTTCAATTTAATTCCAAAGTATCTGAAATAACTATCAGAGTCAATAAGTCAGAGTTGCCAGGTAACAACATAAGCTACTAAATGATTGAGCAGTACTATACATCTTGCATATATTACTCTAATCTTACGTCATAAGAAGGCACACTTCTTCCAATATTCTAAGTAAACTGCGTTCACATAACTTTGCTTACTTAAAGACATTCAACAAACTGAACTTGTGACCTAATTAGCTGGATCCAGTCACTATTATAAAACATTTTTATTGTTAAATGGCACTGTTCCATAAATTGCTGGG
The DNA here is from genome assembly GCA_014773175.1 of Lucifuga dentata. Classification (NCBI taxonomy): domain Eukaryota; kingdom Metazoa; phylum Chordata; class Actinopteri; order Ophidiiformes; family Bythitidae; genus Lucifuga; species Lucifuga dentata. The sequence continues at coordinate 56,664 of VXCM01000577.1, read as the reverse complement.
CTCAAATCAGTCAAAATGGGCTAAAATTCTATGCAAAATATCAAGAAGGTCATTTTGCCCAAGTTTCACAATAAAACATGTCGATTTTAGTGTAAACATTTGTAAGCGATAGTACAAACTTCAGATTGCGTCCACATGTAAAAAATGCAAACCTTCAATACTAAACAAGCCTTCAGGTGCAGCAGTGCTCATTATAAGGAATGTCCATCATGGTGGTGGTTATTTCTGAGACGGTGGTCCATCTTACATCCAGTCAAACACAGACAGACGTGTACGTGCATCCTGACTAGTCTTGATGTTTGCAGGATAAAAGTAGTGTAGTGAGTTCATCCTGCATGTTGCTGGAGCGAGACGTCAGCCAACCACACACACACGCACACACGCACATGCACACATACACCGTAACAGCTCACAGTCCAGCACTTGTTATGTAACACACAGGTCTATCCAGTCTCGTCTCTATCAATGAGCTCCGTCAGAGCTCCATCCGTTTCTTCAGGATGATCTGGCGCACCAGTGCTGTGGCCTCTTGGCGGACACTCTCCATGGGCTCGTCGGCTCGCCAGAACCGGAGCACTTTTCCCTCAGGATTCACCAGAAACTTCCAGAAGTTCCACTTTGGAATTTTCTGTACAGAATCTGAAAAGTAATATTAAAAATTAAAAATAAATTAAAAAGTTATATATATACATATATACATATATGTATATATATATATAAGTGAAAATGTAGGACTGATTTGATTTGCACATGTAAAAGACAGTTTATAACAGTCCCTGATCTTTTAATCAACATCAAATGAATCAATTATAATTTGTAATTAATAAATTCAAAACAGAAGTTTGTTCTTGGAAGACTTTTCTTCTTTTCACATCATTGTAAGTGGAATAATAAACAGTAAAAAACTTGAATCCAGTTGACCTGACTGAGTTTTTATACAGTATAACTGACAGATTAATTGATCACGTAAATAAACTTAAGCTGCAGCTTTATAGGGTTATTTGGTAGAAATTAGGTCCAGATTCTATTTCCTGGCTGTCAAAACAGCAGACACCCATAACATACAAATCTCTTGGAGTCTCTGTTAAACTTAATATACATCTGTAAGCCTCTGTTAAAGAAAGAGAGATTAAATATCCTTCAGCATTTAGTATTTTACTGCAGGTCTTGCATGTGGCCTGTACTGGACTGTACTGACCTGTCAGGAACTTGAAAGCAGGGTCAGCCTCTGAGCCCATTATCTTGATCTTGCTGAAGAACGGGAAAGTGGTCCCATAGGTGGACTTGGCCAAAGCTTCGATGTCTCGGGTGGTCCCGGTCTCAGTGTCCCCAAATTGTCCACAGGGGAAAGCCAGGACGTTGAAGTGAGAGGTGCCCAGCTCCCGGTGGAGCTCCTGCAGAGCCCGGTAGTTCGCCTCCGTGTGCTCGCTATGACTCGCCACGTTTACAACCAAAGACGCCTGTGGAGAGCAATAATAATAGGGTATCTCCTTTTTTAAAAAAAAAAAAAAGTTATTAAAATCTATAGTTAATGCAATGGAATGAAACTTTAACTGATTTAACTCGAATTACAGTATGTGTAAATCTATTACCAAAGACCTGGGTTGTTGCTGATGATGTGGACTTACTTTTCCTCGGTACTTCTCCAGGAGAACTGTCCTCCCCTTCGCGTCTTTCACCTCGAAGGAGTAAAAATCCTTCGGTTTGCTCGGCTTCATCAGCTGAGTCTGCAGGAGGAATAAACAGCCCACACCGACCGTCATGCTTAACAGAACCGTTAGCTTTTTGGCTTTGGGGTTGGAGGATTTGGCAGGGTAGCCCCCTAAAGCCTCCATCTTGGAGGGGGAAGAACGGACCGTAGCAGGATCGGGTCCAGCCTGAAGGGTCTGGGCGGATCTGAGGGAAAAATGCTAACGCTAAGCCGGCTGAGGAAAACAAGACAATGCCGGAAGCAGTCAAAATAAAAGCACGAATCAAACTTCTACAGCTCACACAATTCAATTTCTCAACGGAGTCAAACTGGTAAACTCTAAGGTTGACATTAATACCCCATATAATAATACTAATATTAATAATAATAATAATAAATAAATAATAACAATTTTATATTGCACCTTTCTCAAACAAAGTTACAATTTACAATTATACCCAATACATTGCTCAAATTAATTTGTCACAGTCACCATGATTTGTTTAAATTGCCTTGTCCTATGTTTTTTCTATCTGCTCCTCAATACAATTCCTAAAATATAAATTGAGAAAACTCTGGATTTTCGCATCTTCGAATGGGAAAGCATGGCATTTAGCATTTGGCAAATAAAATCTGTTTGATTGACTGACATGAATGGCTCCTGATGAATAACACGTTTCACGTCAGGAAAAAAATAAAGCAACTCCTTACAGTGCTTATTCCGGTTTCATCATTATTTATTTTGCATTGTTACAGCTTTGCATCACCTTCATCAGCTCATTTAAAGCAGCAACACTATGGACTCAAGGGGTCGCCAATGTCATCATGTTTCAAATTCTGCTGGTACAATGCACTGGCAAATGTTTACTTTTTAAAGGCTTTGTTTTGAAAGATGTAACAGGAAGTTCTTCTCTTTATTATGTCAAGTTTTGCGTTAATTGAACTAACTTTAAAGTTTGACACAGTTTTCAGTATTTTGAGGCTAAACATATTGCTGTCCGTTAATTTTTTTTTTATATTTTATCAGGGACCAATGGACGTACATCACATATCGTACAAACGCTTCAGGAGGCGGATCATGAGGAGCACCGAGGGCCCAGCTGTCAGTACTCCTCTGGCCACTGGGGGGCGGTATGAGCCTGACTTTGAGTTTGACAAAGTTTGCCAGAAGCTGGAGTTAGATTCACCACCAAGATCCCCAACAAAACCAGATCCAATACACGAAATTACTGAGGAGAGCCTCGCAGGTTGTTTATTTTATTTTATTTTATTTTATTTTATTTTATACTGGAATGTAGGTTGTTGATCTTTTTCTTTATAACAACTTGTCATATCATAAGTAATTTTAGGATTTATTTCAGGCTTGCATTTAGCACTGAATTGATTGGTTGATCACAGCCTTACAATGTGGGCTGATGATGTTACATCTCTGATATCATCTGTCCTCATCAGGGGTAGCATTGGAGGAGGAAGGTGTGTCCCTCTGTGGCGCAGTCACATTACAGAACATGCCAGACAACATGACTGCTGGAGGATGTCTTCATGCAGGGAATGCCCCAGAACAGGTTTCTTTTAAGGAAATTACACTGTGTGCCAAGTAGTTTGGTCAGCAAACAGAGTGAGCAGAAGGATGGAAAGTATCCAAGTTTCACTCCAGCAAGGATTTCTTCTTCTTTATGTCACTACGTATTATTAGTAATAATGTAAGTCAGTGAGAAACACAATGCAGGATCTGGTTTTTAACGGTCCTTGCTGCTGGAAGCTTTAGGATATTAAAGTAGTGGAGATGAGCATTTGATGTGTTCATGTGTATTGAATATTTGTGGTTTCCTAATGAGGTTTACTTTGGAGAGAAATGAAAAATGCTATAAATAATTGAATCATATGCTAAGATCTTGTTAACAGTGATAACATTAGTTAAAACTAAGGTTTTTTTTTATTGTCCTACTGTCACAAAAGTAATGAAATCAAACGTTTCTTAACCTATAGTACAGTATCACAAACTGCACACTTATTGCTATTGCTAACTTTCAGTGATATATGTGTTGACATTATTAAATTAAAACTAAACATTGGTATTTGTTGCAGGGCCGGGTGTGGACAGCTGCAGTTCAAAGGAATGGAAATGGTACGATCTGATGTCATACCAGGAAACCAGTACTAACTGTTTAAACAATAACATAGAAATGTTTATGAGCAGCAGGAACTGCAACTGGTGGACTGTTGAAGGTTTCCAATATAAAAGCTTAATTTAAACTTTACCTTATTGACACTATAAGTAGCATTTTTAAAGATCATATTTTTCTTTTTTTTTTTTTTTAAATATCCTGATATTATTCTAAACAAATAAGAGTGACCAAGAAGCTTGGTAGCCCTTTGTCTGATGCAAGCAGTATAAATCAGTTTGCTTTCCATTGCAAAGGAGAAGTTGCTTTCTTTTATTTTGTGTTATGACTGTGGTGAGCATTGTCTTACAAAGCTTGAGGTTCTTGGTAAAATAAATGCATCAAGCAAACAAAACTGATACAGTACGTCCTAACCTGCTCTGAAAGCTTCAAGTTTGCTTTTTTTTTTTTTTTTTTTNTTTTTTTTTTTTTTTTTTTTATTTGTGAGTGGCTAGCACATCCACCATGTTGTGGATGGCTAATTAGAACAGAGTGGGCTTTCAGAAGGATTTCTTAAAGAGACAGTACCTAAAATGGTCTGTTTTCACTGTGTGAGCATAGCAGTGCTACAGGAAAAGAGAGCAGAAGTAGATCATTGTGTTTAGTTTTGTTTGTTGCACATTAAAGCACAGAAAAGGTTTCAAAACAGGCCATTACTGTAAATGAAAATAAGAACATCTGTGTTATATGTCCCCTAGAGAATCTTGGAAATGATTTGTCCATTGCTGGACTCCTTTAGCGTTGTGTTGGAAGAACCGTGCCTTCCTGTTCACATGCCTTACCATATTTGTCTAGTCTTGCAGTGGATTTTGCTTGTAGGAAAAGTTATTTAAGTAAGCAGTAATACAAAACGAGGTATCCCAATTTATGAAAATAACACAAATCAATGATTATGCCAACCTTGTACGTGGCTTAATTTGCCATAGAACAATGTGTATTGATTTTCATGTGATCATTTATGCCGCTTCTTCTAACTGTGTCTTTATATTTACAATAGGCTCTGATATTGGTGTAAGCAGTGATCTGGAGCCATTTGGTGTTTTCAGTACAGCTTCAATGAGTCCACAGGAGAGAGCGGCGATGAAGCTGGCTGCACCCTCACTCCTGAATGACTACTATAAGAAAAAATAAAACATCCTCTTTTATAGTCATAAATGTATCTGATTCACATTGCAGTGTCAGTGACTGAAAACCAAATCAGAAACTCCCACTCTCTATTCTCCTTCATCTTTTCTTTGCCTTCAGTGGTTCTCAGTCCTCGGGCATCACAGCACTGCGTGTTTTAGTGTGATTAGCTAAATTGCATGTGTTCACTTGATCAAGGGTTGGTGCCTCCCAGATCTTGATTAGCCATGTAAACCTGATGTAGCTAATCAGGATGGAAAATATGCAATGCTAGAGTATTTAGGAACCAGGATTGAGAACCATTCTTCTACATTTATAGTTTCCTACTGTTTCCAAAAGCTATTTAAACAGCTTTGCTTTGAGTAAAAATAAAAACATCATATTGAACAACCTATGGCAGGATGTCTGCCGGCAGACTTTTCTGTGGTGGGAGCTCTTTCCTGGAAACAGCATTTACTGATGTGTGTGTGTGTGTGTCAATGTGTGTGTGTGTCAGTGTGTGTGGGTTTGTGAGCAATATAGCATGTACAAGATTAATAATAGGTAGCGTAGACTCAACTTGGCTCCCTATGGTTTTATATGGATGAAGTGACCATTTGTCAAATCAGATGGCAACAGAGGGGCTGCTGTTGAATAAAAGCTAAGCTTGGCGCTGCTTCCAATCGGCAATAACAATGTCCAAGTCTTTCCTTTAAGTTGTTCATAAAAAATTTCATTTATTTCAGACTTTGATAATGTTTCACAGACATAAACTAAAATGACTTTTCATAAGAGTATATTCCAAAAGAAATGTGAGCATGGTCAAAAAACTCCACACTCTGGAACAGCAACACCTGAATGTTGTTGTAATCAAATCTCTTTAAATAAATCTCATCACCCACATCCTGAAAATAACACTGGAACTCGTGGTTGAATGTGGAAAAGCACAAATATATGTACTGTATATACCAAGTATAAGCCAAGTTTTTATTACCAAATTTCACAATGCAAATCGGGGGNTCAGGGATGGAAATACTACCTATTACCACTACCCATGGAAAATAGTTTAAATCATACCTTAGAATGATATTTCCTGACTAAACATCTTATCCAGCACATTTTGTGGTGGCCATTTGCAATGCCCAGTAAGCGCTGTTGTGATTGGTCAAAGACAAAAGAATGGGCCAATCAGAGTTGAACTTATAAAAGTGCTGTTTCACATACTGGTACGGTACCGTTATTTGGTAGTCTCATTCAACATCATGTTTTGCATGTTTTGTGCTTTATTAGCAAGAAGCTTAAGATAAGATAAGATAAGATAAGATACAACACAGAANTTTTGTGCTTTATTAGCAAGAAGCTTAAGATAAGATAAGATAAGATAAGATACAACACAGAATGGAAACTACACGGACTCAGAAGAGGAAAAAGAGCATCGTACGAGGCTGGTTTCAAGACATGTTACACAGAGCAGGACTGGAATGAACTGTTTGGTGATTCAGAGAAGGAAGAGGAGTCCAGAAAAGNGTTACACAGAGCAGGACTGGAATGAACTGTTTGGTGATTCAGAGAAGGAAGAGGAGTCCAGAAAAGTCAATTAATGTCAGTTACAGTAATCAGCTATTTACCGGTACAGTACGTGGATTATTTTCAGAAAATCACAGGAATACTATGACAATACCCAGAAAAACAGGTAATNGTACGTGGATTATTTTCAGAAAATCACAGGAATACTATGACAATACCCAGAAAAACAGGTAATTTGACGGAACAACATCAGGGGTCGGCTTATATATGGATTTCTTTAAAAATCTAAATTTGCAGGTCAAAATTGGGGGTTTGGCTTATACACAAGATCAGCTTATACTCGAATATATATGGTAATAAATAAAATGGCTCTTCCAATGGACACCACCATCTCTGTTTCCACAATCTGACAGCGGCTCTGATCTTGGACATATCCATCACCACGACCCACGGGCTCCCACAGCTCTGGTAGGATTGGCCGTCCAACAGGGTGCAGTGTGTAGCCTGCAGTGGTCACCAGGAGATGAGTGGCTAGCAAGTGGCTCCACAGAAGGCCTTCTCCATATATGGAACAGTGACATCACAGGCCTCACAAAGTCACGTCAGCCATTCACTGTCATGAAACAGCCTAGCTCTGTTAAGGTTGGTGAATTTGATAACTGTCTGTGATTAAGATTGACTGCCAAACTGACTGACTGAGTGGCTGATTGATTGATTGATTGATTGATTGATTAAAACACCCACATTTGTTAAAAGAAGCAGAACAGTTTATACTAATTTACACGTAGATCCACAAGTTATTGTTTCCTGTTCCAAACAACAATACTCACCACAGATTATAGTAGCTGAGGTCCTCTTGTGGTGAGGACTGCTCCAAATATGTTTCTGGTAATTTAAAATAAAGAGATAAATCAAGATCGTATGCAAATAATCTACTGGTTATGTGACAGAATCCCTTAAAGTAAGAGTGTTAGAACTGGTTTTTGAATTATTGATTTGTTAAAAAGAGATTTTCACACATTTTAAATGATCACAAATAATACCAATAAATTCCTGAATTTCTTTATCTTAGACATGGCTGATGTGAATTTGATGAAATTTGGAGGAACGTCACTTTTTTATACTGTGTCCTACCACTTTAAAAATGACACCATCATTCATGGAGTTATGGTGGATTTCTTCACTCCATATGGCCTCTGCTGCATCAGTTGCTGCTGCATCTTGTTACTGGTTTTCTAAAGAATGCTTTCATCATCATCCACAGGGCAACTCATCCAACTGTTTCCTTTATAACTCACACAGCCACATTTGAAATGCATATGACTGTTGTGTTTTGTGACTTGATGATGACTAATCTTAGCTTGAGCTTATGCGGTTGCTACGTCAGATTTAGCTGCTGTTGCTCAGAGTCGCTGAAGTTTGAGAACTGCTGTTACAAATCATAAAATCTTCACTGATCGGTCACCTAAAAAACAACCAGAGAGTATTTGGCTTACATAGTAGTGTATTCATTGTGTGTATGTAGGCAGTGGGATGGTGTCCATGGCAGAGAATGCTGATTGCTACAGGAGGTGGATGGAAAGATGGAGAGCTGAGAATTTGGGACACAGAGTCAGGGACCTGCATAAGCTCTGCCCACACACACTCACAGGTGCTTATGGTTAATATTAAAAAAGATTTTTATTTCTCATTACCATTATTAAGGTATTTATTTAACTGCTCTCCAATAATAAACTCAGTGCCTCATTGCTGGCGAAACACAGTAATGACTCTAAATTGCAGATCTGTTCACTGAGGTGGGCTGCAAAGACAAGAGTCCTGCTCACAGGTCATGGTGTCCCCCATCACCATGTCACCTGCTGGACCTGTGAGTTCCCGTCCCTCAGCCCGAGCTATCAGCTCACAGGTTAGAGAAGCTGAAATATTTTATTTATGCATGCAGCCCTCAGCTGGTTTTATTTAGCACATTCATAACAGCCTTGTGACACATTTTTGAACATTCAAGGAAATAAGCAGTGAATATAACATATTCCCATTCAGATTCATTATTTGTTGAGTAATATTAATATAACAGTGTCATTGTAAGAGTTGGATTATTGTAACTGAGTCATTCTTGTCCCAGGCTTCAAGCGAATGTGAAACTATCAGCTTAAACAGAACAAAGATCCATCAAAAATCACACATTTGTTATGAGCTCACAATTTCCTGCATGCAAAAACATTATAGTCAGACTATAGTCTGATTAAAATATTATCATTTCCCAATATGAAAAATTCTTTGGATGTGTTTTTGCTGTAGCGAGTAAACACCGATTGCACGTAAAGATGTAAACCAATAGTTTTTTTTTTTTTTTNTTTTTTTGTTTTGTTTTTTTTGAATGGGAAATAATGCATTTAATGCTGTTTTTTCAGGTCATTCACAACGAGTCTTGCACTTGGACTTGAATCCATGTGAAACTCAGATTTTCTCTGCTGGTGCCGACCAATGCATTCATATCTGGGCTATGTAGATCTACTAGTAATTATCAAGTCATTCTCACTATAAGTTACCTCAAGTGGATGGTGAATATTGTCAGTATCTGCTCAGACCTTTGTGAAACTTTGGCCTTAAAGGGTCTCTCACCTTCTTGAAAATGTTAGCGTGCCAAAAATGCACATTTCCTGTCCCCTGTCTGAGCTAACTTCACCGCTAAGCCAATTTACCATCAAACATGGTTAATGGTTCATGTGCCACCATATAAGGGCTTTCTTCTTAAAAAAAAAAAAAAAAAAAAAAATCATATTCAAATTCTATATGATATGTTCTATCTAAGCATATTTTTTTCCTTTTGACATTTTAAGCCTTTCTGGTTGATACTGATTGCAGAATAAATGGAAAAATGTGTAAAAAGGCAGATTTCATGTCACTGTAGGGCATCTCAATTTATGAAATCTCAAAATAGTGTCTTAGGTTCTAGTCTTCAGTGGAATTTCTGTTATTTGAATTGAATTATATTATAATATAATTTCTCTGTTTATGAAATTACCAAAAATACCAATTTGTCAGAATTTAATAGTTTCATACTATGAATGATGTAATTTAAACAATCCGATGTTGATATTCTACATATGGTATGCTTTGTTTTACATATATTGTCTTTTGTCCTTTGTGTAACCTTAACCTAGTAAACATGTTATCCTTAGCGCTTCAACATTTAATTCTCATCTGGAGACATCAGTGTAACTCATTTTAGGTTTGTTGATGTGTCACTTTTCATAGTGATGACAGAGAACAACCAATAGGACTATTTGATTTGAAATTGATGAACAATTAGTTGAGGAGAACACTCACACTAATGCTAAACATCTCTGGTGCACAGAGTGAAGTTTTCGTTTGAGACATAACAAGTTGGGTCACATAAGATATTAACTATACTTGAGAGAACATTTCCAGGAAGAGTAGCTGTGGTGAAGATTTCCGTTGAAAAAAGTGAGCCCCCCTTTAATTTGATGTATCACATGCGTAACATGCCCCCAGAGACAAAGACATGAAGCGATGAGTCAACATGTGAGGTTTAGGCTTGGTCACCACACGGATGATTTTCACACACAACTTTTGCACGGTCGTAGTTGACAGAACTGATGGGTAGGAGACAAATTAATGTGAGAATTCATATCATGTCATTTAAAGTGACAAAATATATCCTTCATGCCAGTTCAAAAAGTACTTAAGTGGTAACACATTTCCACAGCAAAACATCCAGTCAAATTTATATTATATGTTATGTATTTTATATTAAACTAAACCAATCTTTTGTTGACTGTCACCTTTTCATGGTCAGGGTGCTTATACACCAGACCTACGTAACTCCTGGTAGGTTTAAACAAAGCAGGTGGGACTAGAATGGGGGGGTCAGATGAAGTACGGTCTTGCAATGAACCACCTTGATCATAGATCACAGTCAAAGACAATGATCTATAGGAACAGCTGTTTGGGTTAATCACCCACTCAGCTCTATTAAAATCAAACAGAGAAAATGTGGTTTCTCACCCTCAACAGAAGCGAGCGAGGCGGAGAGCCATGGTTGATGACCTATTCTGTCAATGGGACAAAGAGGGTGAAGTACAAAGTACCTCTGCAGCAGCATCTGTGTATTATTTTTAGTCATGTTACGGTGAAAATGAATGAGAACAAGGATGGGAAGAGAAGTAGATCATGCTATAGGATTATTTTGAAAAGTTTCTATGACTGTTTTGACATCCTTTTAGTTACCCTGATAAGTATCAGGTATGATAATTATTATGACCCTGTCATGGCAGCTGAGAGTTTGCATCAAGTGCATTGAGGGAATCATTAACCTATCAGAGTCATGTGGTGATCCAAATTATTAGGATGCCAATAGATGATATGACAAATATGCATCTCAATACCAATTTACAAAATCTCTGCTCCATTGTGTTGACAGAGATATGACAAAGCAACTGTCTGTACATTACATAAAAGAGCCAGTCCCTCTTAGGGCAATCAGTAATTAGTTTGGGTAACGATATCATGACTAATCTTTCCAACATGCTTAAAAAATACAGCACATATTCAGTGTGACATGCCTGCCTGGGTAACGTATGACTCCAAAGTCAGGTAGGCCTTCATTGAAGTTTGTGTCTTATTCAGGCAATGACATGTGACTCAGGGAATGACAGTGGAAACAGCTGAGAATGGTTCTATTGTGACAGGTAGGTTTGCTCTGTGGTGTTACTTAAGCATAAAGCTCGGTATGAATTCAACATCTTTCCTGCACCAGAAAGCCATGATTAAGCCTGAAGGGAACCAACAAACCAACTTTTTGTGTGGGCTGTCAGTGTCCTCTTTCCGAGGGCAAACACAAGTTGAAACTTCCACTCAAAATAACATTGAGCGTAGTGGGAAAGAGGACATGGGCTGATGTTTTCACTTTGTGTGTGGATGGATGGATTTTATCTCATGAATGTGTCTCAGCTGGATTCCATTTTCATTTTTCTATATTTTTGACAAATCTGATCACAATGCGAGCTAGACCATTTTTGCTTATGGCCTGGCAGATTATTCTGATCACAATACATTCTGTGCACATTTACACTTTGCATTAACATGCACTTTTCATTATCTGGGTAATATAGCAGGATACAGATCACGTTATTGTAAGTTTAAATGGGGCCTGATGTGATGAGTTCTGCTCATTACCTCATCAAAAGTTTAAGTTCACTCTCAAACTACAATGAACAGACATCACCAAGACAGCTCTATTCTTAAAATAGTTGAGAGGTGGAGTTACATACGTGTATTTTTAGTTCCTCCTATTTAAGCTGAACAGTTTTCCTGGTGTTCAGTCAACTTGTTTAACCTGCTCAGACATGTTGGTTTACACTCAAAGCAATCTAATGGCTTCTGTTCACAACTGTAATCAGCGAGATAACAAAAATGTCCCCAGGACTGGTGCAAATATTTACTGGTAACCTTATGTACTGTAAATATGTGTATAATATTGCACTGCTGTGTTTTTCAAGAAAGTCTTGGGAAACCAAACTCTTTGAATAGGAATGAGAAAGATATGTAAGTTTGCATTGCAGATTTAGTTGAATGATTTACTTGAGCATTTAATGACATCGGCAGTTTTTTTGCTGAAAATACTTGAGACCATCAAATAAAAGAAGCAGTAACTATGGCCACTCCCATTTTCTCCACCTCTGACATACCTTTGAACTCAGATAATTTAACTTCCCTTACAGGTGGTATAAAGCAGGAATTGTAGGTAAATAGGGGAGGACAGAATGTTAATGCAAGAAGATTTGGGATACACATTAAAGTATAAAGTCAGCTGTTGGATGGAGAAGGAATGAGAAAACATAAACCTCCTGACAGACTAAACATGGATTCTATGTTTGCCTATGAGACGCAGATTCTGCAGCAACTGGTTGTTCTGGGTAACTGCTGCCAAAACCTTCTTAACTTTCACTTTACACTATATTACATAGTAGAAATTTGTTAACATATTTCATTTCTTAGAGTATAATATATTGCATAGTGTAACAGCTGCCATATCAGTTATCACTGCAAAAATATTTCATCTTATCAAGACATTATTAAGTCCTAAAATCTTATTTTCTTAAAACAAATGAAGAAAAACATGTTATTGTAATTTGGTTATAATAACCTATTTCTAATCAATTTGATTTAACAGGTTTTAAATTATTTTCTTGATTCTAGTGCAGCGATTACAATCTAGAAAAAAAAAGGTTTCAAAGCACTGGGAGATCTGCTTCTTAGGAAAATAAGACATTTAGTTCTCAAAAAAAAAAAAAAAANAAAAAAAAAAAAAAAAAGAAAAAATTATTTGCTGTGATGAAAGTTTTGTAGTGTGTTGTTAATTAATCAGGACATGTATGTTATGCATGTGATGTCCAAACCCTAAGCCTTATTTACACATCTATAGGTCAGTGAAAGTGACGGTAGATGTGTAAATAAGGTGGTTCCCGTACAGGGCAGGACTAACACTGCGTTCATTGAACATCGGAAGTCAGAGCTCAGAATTACATCCTTTACGACTAAAGCGTGTTTGACTAAACAAAGTGGGAGACAACATGGACACTTCTTTGCTTACCAAAAGAAGCTACATTTTAACATTTATGAGCTGTTTATCAAAACAGTGGCTGCATTGCAAGTGTTTTCTGTTGAACCTGTTATTATGTCTGTATGCTGATTACTTCTAAATGTTCATTTATAAATAGAGAAATTATTGTTTATGGTTCAAGCAGTCATGTTGAATGAAATCAATATTGAACTTGGAGTTGGGAAAGCCTATCTGACTTTCCAAGTAAGAATTCTGAGCTCTTTGATTTTTCCCACTCGGAAAATGATGGAAATTCTGATATCTGTGACTTCACAACAAACACAGCTTAAAATGTCTTGTTTATTATGACTGTGATCTCCTCAGTGAGCCTATTTTCTGTCCCTTACAGACAGAAAGCCACCTGGATTTCAAGGTGCGACAACAGAAAAAAAGAAAAAACAATTGTCCTAACAATTGATTTTTGTCTCTAATCTCTGGTCAAGTCCCAAAATTCTTAAAAACAAGTCAATTTTATAATGTAAGTAGGTTGAAACAATCTCACTGCCTTGGCAGATTTTTTTTTTTTTCATTTATTTAAAAAAATGATGACAAAAGGATGTTTTTATAGCCATGGCAAAGAATAAAAAAAAATACTTCTAGTGTATTGAAGCTGTTTATAACTGAGTTTTTTATTTTATTTTATTTTTTTTAACTTTTTTATTTTATTCCTGTTTACTCAGTGGTATGCCATGGCTTAACAGTTGGGGAGATCATGTCACAGTACTCCCTGAGTCAGAGGCCAATGTCCTGGCACGAGGCCCAGCAGTTTTGTCAGAGGCACTACGTGGATCTGGCTGTCCTGAGTACTGAAGAACAATACTTTGCTCTCCTCAATACCACTGCTGCACAGAAAGTCAGCTACTGGCTTGGTCTTCAGCGCCAGAGTATCCACGCAGGCTGGAAATGGGTGGATGGAGAAGCTCTCACCTATGAACACTGGTACAGGAAAAATTATGTCGGACACTGTGCAAGTTTGGAAACCATGATGAAAAAAGACAAGAAGCTGCTGAACCGCTACTGCAATGAGCCCCATGCATTTATCTGTCAGGGTGAGTGATGATTCATTGTGAAAACAGCAAATCTGCTGCTTCTGTCTGCTACAAGACTTATGAATTTTTTGTCTGTACACCATTTGGAAAACTGTGTTGTCAGATTTTATGCTTAAGGGGGAAGTTTCACAGGTTAAATTTCACTTCATACTCCTGACTGTTTCGATATCATTCAGGTTAACAATCGTGAAAGAATCGTAATGAAATCTTTGGTCTTCATCCTAGATTGCAGTATAAGAGAGATCCACTGATGGCCATTTTAACACTCTTGCTACCAAAGACAGAAACAAAATTCTGACAATGCCAGAAATTTAGAAGAACTAAACATCTCACAACTGAACTGCTGCTACAACCCATATATATAAACTGGTGCAGGTGGATGACTAGTGTACTATGTACTATGAAGTCTACTCATAGTTCTTTTGTTACTGCTTGTGGTAGTGCTATATGTAGTACAAATATCATATGCATTCAATAATGTACTTGTAAATATGAGATGCTAAGTTATTATTTTGAGACAGTGTCATAATGATGAAAAACATATCTAAATTAAATTTTCTTTGACGTGATGCATTTCCATCCACTGACATCCACGCTCTGACCATCATTTGCTGCTGTTTCTCTTTTACTAGTCTGTTGGGTTTAAATTAAGACATAATTTGAGTTTAGTTACACAGCTGTAAAGCCTCTTCAGCTTCTCCATGAGATACTCTCTCTCTCTCTCTCTCTCTCTTTCTCTGACTCACAGGTCCAGTTTCCCCACAGCCAGTGCAGGTGGACTCTGTAGGCACTGATCATGTGATTCTTAGTTGGAACGTGTCTGTATTTATGCAGATGATATCCCACAGTTACATCGTGACAACATGCACCCACACATGTGACATGTTGCTTTATCCCTATATCAAAGCCTCCACTTTTGTCAGTATCACCATCCCCAATCTAACCTTATCCACTGAGTACTCCATCAGTGTTGCTTCTTTTGTTGTTCGGCCTGATAGTGCAACTGGTGAAAGTGTCATCTGTCAAAGTGACCCTGCAGCTTTACAAGTTAAAACAGGTAGGAAGAGATGAAATGATATGTTGAAATGTTATTTTTAGAATTACAGTATACAGAATAGAATTATACACCACTGAAAACCCCTTAATGAATTCTAATTACATAAGTGAATTATAAGTGAATTACATGGGAGACTCTACTTCTTCCCCTAGCAGATTCTGGTGAGCAGTACAAAGTTATCATCTTATTGAAGTTGATCAAGCTTGGGTGTTTGGCTCCTCCACTGTGGATTCTCTATCATATCCTTAAAAGAGGTTGGTTCTCCTTTTGTCTGCTGGAAAATGACAATTTGTAAAGAGAAGGGGGGGGGGGGNGGGGAGGATAGGACACAGAGGGTGGGATTCCTAAAAAATTACAGTAACTAAATGGTTTTCACGCAAAGTAATTGTCATGATCATTTCAGCTCATTCACATACCTTCCCTTCCATGCATAAGGTCATAATCATGCATCATTGTTCCTATACTGACTATTGAAAACTGATATTTTATGACAATATTTGCTCTTATCAACACTTTAAGTCTGGTGCTGTGTTTTATGAATCCTGCTCTGATAATACGGAATAAGACAAGATATAAAGATATCCCATACAATATGCTTAGTGCTAAATATTCATGCTTTAATCATTTCTTCCATGTATGCTTTACTCTTTCTCTTCTCTAGCTATTTCCAAAGAGTCACATCCTGAAGTCTCATCATCAGAGCTTTTTACTGATGATAGCATTGGTGACCTGATTCCCGACAAGACCCAGGAAATCTGTTAGAGAAGAAAATGAAAAAAAAAAAAAAAAAAAAAAACCTTATTCTAGACCTCAATAGAAAATACTGTGATCTTTCTGTTTAAATAACACAACCTTGATTAATTCAGTAATATTAACATGAAATGCAAAAAATGCTTGAAAAAAAAATGCAGATTTACAGTTGGCAGCTTAGAGCCATCAGATGAGGAACTGGATAATGGTGAAATAGCAGCAAGAAGAGATTGTATTAGGTATTAGAGCATTGGGTATTATGGTAATGATCATTTAAAAAAAATCTTAAAACCTTCAATATTTTAAAGCATTTTTTATTTAAAAGCCTTAAAAACAGGGAAATTACAATGTGGATGTGGGAACGTATTTTGAAAGTGTTTTATATCATCACATCATTATCATAAAGATGTAGCATAGCAAAAAGTACTTGACAGTAGCAGTCAAGCTCATGCTAATTAATTTTAGCATGAGAAAATTTTAGGTATTATATTTTTATACATTGTTATATGTTTTGTTTTTACTTTTGATGTATGTTTTATTCTTCCATAGTGTTTTATTTCATACAGAATTATTTTTCTTCATTCTGCTCTACAGTATTGTACCATTGCTGCCTGTTTATCACATCAGTCAAAATACATAAGTAACAAGTTTACTAGGCACACCTGTACAGTCTAATGCCACCAAATACAACACCATCCCCATGTACATTGAACAGAAGAATATAATACAGAAACACCTCTTAGCATATTGTTTTCAAATACAACATTACAACTAAATACTGCCTCACAAATGATTGTAGCACTGAATCAATACCTCTCTTACACAGTGTCACCCAGAAGAGAACTCATTAGAGCCTATCCCTCAGCCAAGGCCAATCAAGCCTCACCAAAAATTGTCTTTGTTATAACTATATACTGGCCAAAAGAGAAAGGAATTACTGTAATAAACATTATATTTTTCCGGATCTATCATTGTAGCTATTACAGATACTGTATGTCAAAACTGTCTGACTCAGCATCTCATCTACACATTAACGGTTGTTGCATGGTTCTAGCTTATTGCAAGACATTCCTGGATCCACCTCTGGATCCAGATCTGTACCTAAATCTAATGGGTTCTTCCCTGGACCATGCCCTTCCACCCTTTTGTCAGAATTACTTTTTGAGTAATCCTGCTAACAATCCAACAACCAATGGACACGTAAAAATATAACTTGCTTGGTGAGTGTAACAGAAACTCAGCATTAAGCTTCACAGGGGTACGATTCATTGTAGTGTTGTTGGATTACATTAGACTTTTAAAGTGTGACTAAGCTAGTAACTCTGCATACACTTATATAATGCTATAATGAACTAAATGCAGTGAGGCAGCTTGTGAACTCAGTTGAATTTGGATGTTTTGAACCCAAAGCAAAAGTAATATTTCAGAGCAGGAAATTGTGAAATATTTCACTTCAGTCTGTAGTGAAATATTTCACCATTGTGAAAACCAGTTCACTATTTTAGTGCAATATAATGTGGACAATGAAACTGTTTCAAGCAAGCAAATACTGTATGTAGCTTGTGTCCATATATCGAGCTGTTCTCTGCCTCAGGTCTTCAGTTCTTACTCTATAATCTGCAAAGGTGGAATTGCATTGAGGGTATTACAGCATTTACCATTCTACAGACTTTATTCTGCATTAGAAATGTATTGTAAGCAAAGTTTGCTTTCTTTTGTGGGTTTTCATGTAACTATTGACATTCATATGAATAAAAACCTGAGATGGTTAACATGATGGCAATTTTTTCTTTGCATCTTCCTGAGAGTTTGTTTTCGTTTTTTCATCATTCATCTCTATCAGTCCAGGTTTACATCAACATATGTTTCACTTTTCCCCACCAGCGATGCTTTTTCTGAATCGCAGTATCATGTTATTAGTTGCTGTAAGAATGAACAGCAACAGAATGGCACCACCTACACTGAAATGTATTCACACTGTGAGGATGTACAAGCTTCCGTCATGCTGATGAATAAAATAACAATGACTGCTTAGTGCCAGAAAAACCACAGATTCTAAATGAAGACAGCAGCCTTCAGTTCTCATGTCATCATGCTAAAGGTCATCATGCTCATTTGAAAATGTGTGTGTGTGTGTGTGTGTGTCTGTGTGTGTGTGCGCGTGTGTGTGTGTGTTCTTTTGCTTACTTTCTTGTTCCCACACTTGTCAGACCACATCCTTTGAGATTAGCTTATAAAGACCCGTGCATGCATCAGAGTGGGTTTAAGTTGTTCCTTCACATCAAGGTTTGGTTTCTTGGCTTCTTGGCTTCACATCAGAGAAAAGAAACCATGTTCTTCCACATGGTTCCCAGTGTTATCGTATCCCTTATGCTTTTCTTCATTGTTCCATCAAGTAAGTAATATATTCTGTGTTGCAAATATCTACAGTGTAATAGATTGTTTGTGTATGTAAAGTAATGCCACTGATGCCTTTTCAATAAAGCTATTTTATAGGGAGTGTTTTATTTTGTTTAGTCCTCTGATTATTAACTGAAATGTCTTTATTTTATCTTAGGTCATTGTGCTGAGATTATTGATGGAAAAGAGGTAACGCCTCATTCGTTGCCTTACATGGCTCTACTAAAGGGCAAACAACATTGGTGTGTAGGAACACTGATCAATCTAAAATGGGTCCTGACTGCTGCCCACTGTGATAAGTAATAACCTGATGTGTTACTTTAATAGTCAGGTTTTGTTTTTTTACACAAATATAATGCTCTTTTTCCCCAACTGTATACATTAACATAAAGATAGGATGATAGATGTAGAAATTCAAAATCTGGTGTTTTATATGTATTTATATTTAATGCACTGATTTAAAAAAAAAAAAACAACAACTTTCTAATTAGAATGTAAGCAGAAAAACTCACGAGACATTGTTTTCTGGCTTGCTGAGTATTTTCATTATTAGTATTTTTTAATACAAATTCATGTGTATTTGTATGACATTTCTCTAATTTTTATTTCTTCTACTTCTTGTGAAATAGTGGATAGTTTCACCTTGCCAGGATTCTAAAAATTATTCAGACGAAACATTCTGAGAAGGAAAAATAAGAAAAATGAGGTCACAGACTTACATAACCTGTAAGAAGGGTTTTCAAGAAGTTGTTGCTTTGTTATAAGGAGTCACAGGCCAAGGAAATATATGTAAAAATTTTACATTTCATCACTTTAACTTTGAAATTGACAAAATTGCTGCACTCACTTTGCACATGACATCCTAAGCCAGACAATGCTTATGAGGAAGAAGAAAGTCACATATTTGTTTCTCCTGTTTTAATAAACTAAAATCTGAACAAGAAAAATCCTAAAATTCTTTAGATTCAGTATCACTCTGTATCTGAACCTTTATCGTCCCCTGTTGAGATGGATCACACCTACAACACATTCAGTTTACATCCTGAAGAATAGCCATTATTTTCTCAAAATGGCAGTAGATGTGGGAGTAAATATTGTAAGAGAGCTAAGTAAACTAATATATCATCTGCAAATGTAGAGAGAAAAGAGATCTTTCACAGCAAAACCTTCCCAGTTTAAATTTAATTTTGGGAGAGTGAAAGTCACCACTTAATCATATAGAGCAGGAAAAAAATAGTTTTATCAATGCCAAATAACTCTAAAATCTGAACACTTATACTAACCCTGCAGTACATTTTTCTCTATTTCCCACTGCAGGTCATATTCTGACTAAGACCTTATTTAGCGCATTCTAATTATTTGAAGCACGTGTCATTTAGTGGCTGCATCCATTTGAAGTTTCCAAATTATCATAACAAGCCTGTGCACTTTTGCCACAAATGAAAATGATGCATGTTTTACTCATTACAGCATAAATACGGTGTTCTTGGGCGTGCACTCCATCAAAAACAAGGAAAAGGATTCCAGCCAGGACCTAAAGGTCAAGAACCGTATTCCTCATCCCTGCTATGATAAGGCAGAGAAGGTCAATGACCTTATGTTGCTTAAGGTAAGGGGAAATAATAATATTCTGGGTGAAGAAAAGATGGTGTTAAGATGAGCTTTCACTTGTTTGATTTCAATTTTATCCAAACAAATGTGAAATTAGGGTATTGATCATTCTGGTTGCCGGGGCGCTGTGGGCCCCATGAAAAGATATGACTTTGGCCCCGCCACCCCAATAATTTGAGTCATAATAATGAGCCACGAGAGTTTCCAGTTAGGGTAGAATCTTCCTAACATCCCTGCCCCCTAACGGTGCCTTACCAGGTAACAATGGATGGTGGTTACCATTGGTAGTTTTTTCCTAACAAGAACTATAATACACAAAATTAAGGTACAATCACTTTCATTTAGACACAAAGACAATACAAAGAGACTTGTAAATGTGATTTAGGCAAGAAAAACTGCCTTACAAAATGTCCCTCATCCACAAACCTTCAAGTTACTTCAGTTGTTTTAATTTCAACCTCATATGTTCGTGAATGATGGAGCTGGTGCTCAAGAAGAATGTAAAATATAAAAAAATCATATTTTTATGCATGTTCATTATCCCTATTACTAACTCTGCAGACAGTGATTAATGCTTCTATTATTTCAGCTTGACAAAAAGGCGAAGGAGACCAAGACAGTGAAATGTCTTCCACTGAGTAAAACCACCAAGGATCCACCAGCAGGCACCAGCTGTCTTGTGGCTGGATGGGGGAAAACAAACAACGTTGCCAAGACAGGGTCTGATGTCTTGATGTCTGTTAATGTGACTGTGATCGACAGAGTGAAGTGCAACTCTCCTGAGTTTTACAACGCCAATCCTGTTATCACCCTTGGCATGATATGTGCTGGTTCAGACGGCAAAAATGCAGCTGATACCTGTCAGGTAAAAATGCTTTGAATTTTTTATATTTCCTTCAGTTATTGAGATTTAGTCGCTAATTTAACTAAAACTACTTGATCATCCTAACTCTAAATAGAAGGACAGTCATTAGAGCGCATACCTACAGCTAGGTTGAACAAGCCTACACAAACTTTGTCTCATTTAAATAAAATACTGACCAAAAGAGAAAATATGACTATAATAGTGACAAATTTCTATTAAAAAATGTCAAAACACGTTTGAATGCTACAAAAACAGCATCATCTCAGCTACACATTAGTGGTTGGGGGTTGTTGAATGTTTTTTTTTTTTTTTTCCTGTATCAATTCCATTAATGTGCCTCTTGTCCAATCATATCAAAAGTTCATTTTCAAATACAGATAACTCAATAAAAAAAATTTTAAAAAGTGTACTTTTTTTCCTTCATCTGCCAGTGCCAGATCTGGATCTTTTTGGATCAAAGTGCACCTATTGACAGTCTATGATGGACTAAATTACCATATAATTTAACCATGATTACCCACATTAACTGATGGCATTAAAAATAGTATCAAATTGGTCACAAAAATCATTGTGCATGGACAAAACAGCCTGTAACTTTGATATCATCTTCTGTAAGTTGTTTATGTGTTTGGAAATGACTGTCATGTTTTTGTTTTCTCTCTCCAGGGTGATTCGGGAGGGCCACTGTTGTGTAACGGCGTGCAATTAGGAGTCACTTCTTTTGGAAGAGGGTGTGGCCTGAAGAATAAGCCTGGAGTGTATTCATTTCTTTCTGAAAGCCAGCTCAACTGGATCAAAAAGACAATTAAAAAGAAGGAAATATGATGAATCCTTAAACTGAACCCTTTGTTTTCTGTAGTATTGACAATGTTTAGCACATCTCAGGCATCTTTGAACTTCTTTGGTGTATTCACTCAATAATCTGCAGACATATATCTTATAAATTACAGCTTCTGCAATAAACCAAGAACTTGAGATATAAGTGATTTTCTTACTACACATCAAAGAGACTCTTACATGAAAGCAAAAGACCAAAGAGACATTTTCAACCAGTTAACCAGAGAGCTTCACCGCTTCCTGTGTCGTATTTAGCTTGACATCAAAGCTTCTGCTAAAATCCAGTGAACACAACCTGTGATAAAGGCCATTTTCATGCATTGTGCATTAATATGGAGAGACATATATCAGTGAATAATTATCAAACATGTCTCAGAGAAAACAAAATGCATGCCATTGTCCTCCAAACTCGCACCAAGAGTTATACATCAGGTAAACCTTTTCTTTCTCATTCCCACACTACTGACTCTTTTTCTTTCATTCTGTGAATCACTGGGTGGTGCTGTCTGCTGCAAATGGATGCGATGCAATTCAGAGTGCCATTTCCACTCAGACTGTAGTCATTATTACACTTAATACAAGTTAAACCAAAGAAGACTTTCATTAGTTTTTTGATGGTTAAAACAGAATTATAGCAAAGAAACTAATAAAACTGCAAGAGCTACATCCAAAACTGATAAAACTGTTCAGCACTTAAAAATAATAATAATAATAATAATAATAATAATAATAATAATAATAATAATAATAATAATTATGGCAATTAAAAAAATAGANTAATAATAATAATAATAATAATAATAATAATAATAATAATAATAATTATGGCAATTAAAAAAATAGATAAACAAAATAAAAAACAAACAAAAAATAATTAAATGATTATAGCTAAATCTGCATTGGCTGTTTTTCTCAGCTAAGGCAGGTTGGGTTGGATGTGTTTGGGTTTGCATTTCACCTGGAAACCCAATTTGGACCACAAATGTGCAAAGATCGCCCATGGTAACCATCAACATGTCATTAGCAATGAGTGCTTCCTGATGGAAGCGCCCCTCAGACTCCACTCATGAACAAGCAGAGCGCTGGATGCCGAGCTCAGCAGTAAAGCTCAATGCTTATCATGTGAAATGGGCCTTAGGGTGCGGGCTGAAGTAGAATAACATATTACCCGTATGTAACACGTTATTCTACTTCAACATGTTTACCCCCATGTGTAACCCTACCCCAAGCTACAGCGAATACACGGTGAATTACAAAATCCAACACTGTAATAAAAATGTATTCCTGAAAATCTATTTAACTAAACTTAAATACAACTTAAAATTTAAAATACTGAGCATGATCAGTGACATACTGTACCTCATATACCCATTCACATACATGAGAGGTGCAGACTAATTCAAGCACCTTTCATGATAATGCGGTCCAATACAACAACAGCCTCAGAAATAACCACAGACTTGAATCAACACCTTTCTTGACAAGATTCACGAAGGTAGGATTTATTATATTGGATTACACTGGATTGCACAGGTAATAAATGCTAACTCTGTGTAAAGTTAATTTATTGGGTTAGGGCTCATTGTGACTGATCGACCACCTGTTGGTTTGTTTGCTCTGTTTCTATGGTTACACACTGCACCCATATTCACTTGTGCCAAGTGGATGAACGCTTGAACGCTTTTTTGGTGTGTTTGAAAGCCACTAATTTAATACCTCATATAACTCAGCGTCATGCTCGTGAGTTAATGTTTACCTGGACTTGCGTCACCTGTGTGTGTCAGATGAGGTGTGCTGTCGTATGAGAACTTGTTCACCCATTCTTTGAAATGATACTTTCCAGTGAACCAACTCAACCACAAATGAATTGCATTTACTATCAGTTACTTCCAGTTTTGAAATTAAAGAGATTCAAAATGTTAATTGCTTTCTTTCACTGCACCTGTACCCTCAAAATAATTGTGTAGACAAAGGAGGCCTCTTGTTGGTGCAGTGTATGTGACTGTCCACTGGTGGCTTCTGAGACTATGTACTGGTTGATTCTATGGAGCTAAATTGCAGCAACCTGATGTGATAGTTTGTTTATTCACTTGTGACTCAGAGACCCAGGGTTCCAGTCTCACTGAGTGGGTCTGAATTGGTGAAGCTTGCTTAAACTGAAAGACTTTTTACTCACTAGGGCTGAATCACTGAATCACGATTCACTGATCCAGTAACCAGAGCCTCAGATAGGCTAGCCTACGAGGGAGCATGATGTGGTTGGTTACTTGACTGAGTGGAACTCACTGAACAAAAGACTTTTTACTCACTTGCAGATGTGTTTGGAATTGGTTCCAGCATGTACAAATGCCAGTGAATGGAATTAAATTAGCAACAAGCATAGACTGGCAAGTGAACATGTACAAGCTAGGTACAAACAGAGGCATATCTAAGAATACGCTGACTTACTCTACATCATTATCTGGTACTATCTTTTCCTTTTTAAATTCTATCACCACTTTATGTTCCATACTGCTTTGCCAGTGTGACATAGCTAACACATCACCTCATCTGTCATCTTTTACACACTAGTAGCTGCACTTAGCAAGAAAGGTTGAAGTTAAACCCATGCGTTAAAGCTGCGTTTCGCAAACCATGGTTCTCCCAAAATTGACAGGCTACCAGAACCCTTTGTTTACAATGGTAAAAATGTGCCACATCGTAATTTCAGATATGAAGCCAGTTATAAGGCTTAAACAGATCTCTGTTGCCCTCTGGTGGTCAGGAAAAACAGTACATCAGAATGAGAGAAGCAACATAGGGAGCTAACATACAGTAGCTTTGAGGAGATCAGGTCAGAAGCCAATGAAATATGTTTTTGTTGTTGTGACGCAGCACTTACACACACGCACACACACACACACAAACACACACACACACACACACACACAAACTTCAACTTGAAATTCATTGCTTCTCCGAGAATGTAATAAACCCTCTACTGCATAGACTTGTTGTTTTTGAGGAAAATAAATTATTTTACCAGATAGTTTATATATCATTTCATTTATTCATTTATTTATATTGACAGTCTTGACAACATTCTCAGAATGTTACAGACATAACATTCAATTTCAGTTAACATGTAAACCTTCTAGATTCTCCAAAGAACGTTATATTGGCAAAGTCTTGAGAACATTCTCAGAACGTTACAGACATAACGTTCAAATACAGCTGACATGTAACATTTTAGGAATGTTTTCCAAAGAACGTTATGTTGACAAAGTCTTGAGAACATTCTCAGAATATTGCAGACATAACATTCTACCTTTGTCAACATTACAACATTGCAAGAATGTTATTTGAAATATTGAACATTCTTCAAACGTTCTACTACTGTTTGAAACAACGTTTTCCCTGTAACATTTGCATAACCTATAGGGAACCCATTTAGCTGATACTGTGTCACCATGGTTAGTGATATGGATGGCGAAATCAAACATGAGCTCACTGAACAAGTCAAGAAATATAGATTTTCTTTGCAGTGAGATATCAAACTATGCCCAGATAGCAATATTTGTTAGATACAACCCTAACCCTAGGAAAACTCCATGAGGATATGCTGTTTAGCTCTGCACTGGAAGGAAGATACTTGCTGAAGATACAGCTGCGATATCAACTATGAATACGCTGAAGAACCCTGCAGCAAACTCAGTTATATCAGTGTCTCTGCTTTGATATCATATCTTTTCTGCCCAAGTTTAAGGACTTACTTACACTACAAAGGTGTCATGTGCTTTGTGTCCATAGTTCCTGAGTTTTATGACTTAAATATCACTATCTCAGGTTTGGTTGTAAAAGTTCTCCAATGTTGGGGATTTTTATTACTTCTTTACAAACTTATCATTATATTTCTAACTCTCCATACCAAACATGCATATGCTACATGTTAATGCATCAAGAATTTTAAGCTGCTTCCTGCTTTAGCTTTGCTGTTTGAGTTTGTTCACATCTCCTGTTACAGCACAAACCGCTTTCCATGTGAACTGTTGCCGCCTTCTTAAAATAGTCTATTGCCACCTCTTTGTCCTGAACCATCTAATTATGTTCAGGTCTTTGTTTGTATTTGTAATTCACTTCACCTGGAGATTCTATAAATAGCTCAGATCAAACCAGACACTCCGCCCTATTTTCCTGGTCCACCTGTGTTGCGTCTACCATTCACAAAGCACTGGCTGCCACTCCACTATTGAAAACAATGGAGGCTCATAGCAACCCGATAGTTTCTGTGCATGTATGTGGCTGCAGTGCATGTGTGTGTGTGTGTGTGTGTGTGTGTGTGTGTGTGTGTGTCTGTGTGTGTGAATTATGAAGAAATTTTTGCAAAGAATTTTCTATTGTCTCATTCTTTTGTGTTGTCGTAATGCTCTGAATCATGATGAGGGCTTCTGTCGTACTTATTTTCAGCTCTTAATCCGCACTTTGCATCTGTTTTTGGTTTTAAGGCCACTGTGTTTGTGTGAACAGGCAGCGAAGGTATGGGACGCATCCAGAGAGAATGTAAACACATCACACCGTCATACATCATCACGTAACACTGAGACTGTTTATTGGCGATCAAATTCCATCCCTTTCCCAGAGTGAGATGTAGAGCATTTCTCTGACCTCTAACAACAGCAGTGCAATAAATAAAACCTAACCTTTAGTACATCAATGGACTGAATGCTCAGCATTCCCATACATGAACCTTTGACATAACAATGATCCTACATACAAACACGCATACGCAGTTTTAAGCAATAAATAATTACACTCAAATAAATTACATTCTACTGAAGTTTTTAAAAGAGCATCTAATGTGCCGTGAATGTGGAAGCAGTTGATTCATTCTACTGGTGTCAGCGTTGCTCCTCTGGTCTGCTTCGTTTTTGGATGTTGCAGCTGGATGAAGAAAGATGGAGAGAAACCAGTTAACATCTAGAATAAATTCATAGTGGTTTATTCATCTTAGATATGTGTCACAAAGTCAAATCCTTTATGCTGAGTTTTGTTTTGTTTTTTTTAAGTTATAGCTGCACCTTATTCACTTAAACTCTATACAAACAGATCTTTATTTTAAATTCCAGTGGTGATCCAAATGTACCACATAAAAAATATGTCAGACTGAAGTTTGGGGAAATGTGCACATTTCAAACAGGGTAGCTTGGATTTAAATTCTTTGGTAAGAGTAAGAATCCTGCTGCATTAGTGATGTGCTGGGACAAAGTAATACACAATGCAATGCTGTCATTCAAAGTGAGAAATGCTGTTCCTTACCTTTAAAGAAACAAACTTAAAAGGAAATTTAAGGGGAATTTTAAGAGTAGAAGAGGTTATATAAGTAAGTCTAACAAAGCAAGAAAATATCTGTTTTGAAATACAGTGGAATAAAATGAAGTTGTATTTAAAAAACTGACTTATACATGACACTTGAAGTCTGCAAATTAAACTATTTAGTTTACTTGCCATAGAAATTATTTTAAGAACAGCATATCAGTGAACATAATCTTTACTCCCTAATTTTTTTTTATTTTTTATTTTTTGGATGCTAAAAGGATAATATAATGACTGAACAAAAGAAGACAAAAATAATGTTTATCTAATTAAATTTCATGCCTCCCTTTCCAAAATTTTAAACTTTGAATTCATAAAACCAAAATCGAGACGTAAACATGCAGGGTTATTTAGCAGATATGAGTGTCTGTTCTGTGCTTCATTCTGTGGCCTTCGGATCAACAACAAGCTTCTTCTAATGGAAGATAAGTTTGTTGGGAGTAAAGTTCATGCAGCATCAAATCCTCTCCTGTTACGCAATCTTTATGTAGGAGCCAGACTTGCTTTTGTATGGGTGGACACTGGGTGTCACGTAGGCTATGAGGAGAATGCTGCATGTCCACATTGTCTGTCTGCAGGCTAGAAGTTGTGTGTGTATGTATGTGTGTCTGTGGGATACACTGACTGAACACTTGAGGCCTGCATGTGTGTGAGTGTGTGTTAGTGTGTACAACAGACTTGACCACATGTACACAGCTTACTATTGTAAATGGAGCAATTGAGCTCTTAAGATCTCACGTGCACAGCATGTAAGTACTGTTATTGTTTACCGGAGGACACCCTGGTGAATGTTTGTGTGTATGAGTGTGTGTGGTTTGCCTTTACATGGTGTGAAGATGAGAGAGGCTGAGACACCCTGAGTAATCCACACTAATTCCTCTAGTGGGGATTCCTCTTTTTTCCATGATGCAACTGGCTGAACTCGATAACAACAACAGGCGTATGAGTTCTGTCACTCTTAGGGCCCGCCTTCCCGTTTGGCTTAAGAGCCATGTGAAAGCAGAGCTGACACCACCTTTACAGGCGTTAAGCAAGAAATACATCATCCATCAAAATACACTAAAGGAAACACTGCAGCGGTTGATGTAGCATCGCAACAGTCTGAGCCACATTTCTGATGGTCTGAGTGGAGCGTCAGCCTGCTGGTGAAGGCTTACTGGTTTGCATTTCCATTTTGAGTCAAACCAGTTTAAGTTTTCAGTTATTACTGGTGACGTTGACTTGTTACATCCACCAACTCAGTTTCTTTAGCAGGATATCTAAAATAATAAAGACTTGTTAAAAGGTAAATTTGGTGGAATGTTGGCATGTGTTCAGGAACAAATGATTAGTTTTTGATGCAGATCATGATCCATGCAGAACCAAAAACATTTAAAGGCTTTGTTAGGATTTAAATACATAACATTTTTGTTTGTTTGTTTGTTTGTTTGTTTTTTACCTCAACCAAGGAGGTTATATATTCACCTGGGTCTGTTGGTTGGTTGGTTGGTTGGTTGGTTGATTGGTTGGTTGCACTGTAAAATGTGACAAGTTGATTTTACTTTTAAAAAATCTAGGAAACTGATTGCCTTGAAAAAGGTAAGTAAATATAACTATTAGTCTTATGTTATGTTTACTTTATGTCTACTTGAACTTAAGACTATATAGTTATATTTACTTACCCTTTTCAAGGCAATCAGTTTCCTAGATTTTTTAAGTAAGATCAACTTGTCACATTTTACAGTGTAGTTGGTTGGTTGGTTGGTTGGTTGGTTGGTTGGTTGGTTTATTTGATTGATAGCAAAACTTCAGAATCAATTTCGATGAAAACATGTAGAAGGATGAAGCATGGCCCAGGTTCTGATCCTGATCCAGGAGTGGATTCAGGAATTTTTTTTAATGATTTATTAACATTGCAAGACAGGGAATTTTTAGATATTGTTGCCCACCAATCTCAATAAAAAAATATCAGGCATCCTATGATCACTAGGTGCAATTTGGTCCAGAACTTGATTTATTTGTATCTTTTTGCTGGATATTTACTCAGAAAGAAGTATAATTTTGATGCATTTTAGTATATTATCCACTTTCAACTTAAAGAAGTTAGTTTAATAAGACACTGATGCTGGACAAATGACTAAAATATTTGTCTTATTCATCACGTCACTGCTTTTTGCCTGATTGATTTTAATTCAACAAGTATAATTCTCTAATCTTACCTACTGACATATATTCATATTATCAGTCATGTGTAGAACTGTTTGGAGTATTTGTTGAGCTGTAAACAAATACTATGTGTGCTTGTGTGTGAGTTTTACACAAGTAGGTCAAAAGCACAAAGACACCTACTTTGCTGTCATGTGACGCTCACACCACGACGTCGCTGATCTGTTTCTGAAGCTTCTCCTGTTCCGTCCCAGTTCCCAGGTAAGCCGCCAGGAAATTTTTATGTGTCCTGTAACTACAAAAGACATTTAATATGAGTACAAAAGATGGTACAAAATGTTATTACATGATCAAACTTTCCAATCTACTTTGATTGTATTATAAAAACATGCTGAATAAAGTCATTGTGAGCTCCTTTTAAAGAGGTGGCGTGCAGAATCAGTTAGATGGCTGGCTTGGAGCCCATCGGAACAAATGAAACTTAAGGCGTTGCTTTTTGGCAGAGTTGTAGTTTTACTGAAACACAGGCTGAGTGTATTGAATCATTACAATTTGTGCTATTTAAACATTGTGGTTGATGTTTTGGCTCAAATATTAAGGCCAGACAAAAGACAGAATGGATGTTAGGATAAGAAATGCAGTTTCTAGAAATGTTTTTAGTGCCACTTTCTCCACTTACTGCAGCTGTACTACTTAGACTATTGACTTTGTTCCACATACCGACAATAGCTGAGATATAAGGTAGTTACTGATTGATAAGGAACGGAGATAAGTGTATTTGAGTCAACTCATGGTATTAACATAAAGTGTGAATAATACTGGTAATTAGCCATTAAAACACATGCATTCATTTACGTGACAACAGTTCCGGTAATGTGTTGAGTTTTACGAGCCACTAAAGAAAGTGACACATAAAAAGCAAAGAGACGTAAAAGCTATAAAACTCACACATTGCTGGAGTCCATTTTGTAAATATGGTGAGCAATCATTGCACAGGGGTGTGTTTGGGTGTGTTGTGTGTTTTATGACGTGTCAGTGTGCCGGGATGCCAGGAAGTGTTTCTCGGCAGGATGTGTGGGTTCTGGTGTGTGTTATGGATTCGCTGGGGTGTGGGCGGTTGTCCTCGTGAATAGTCGCTTAAAGCTGCAATAATCTGCCCTATTACAAAAAAGTTCTCAAAGAATAAGGCAGCTTTTATACCAAACCACAGGCGTCAGGTCTCGCCTTATGGTGCCAGCTGTTGGCAAAGGTGACAGAAGAGCAGAACATAGCTGCGCTGGAAACTATTCTGATTGGTTAACATATTATGACTTTTATTCCAAAACAGGAGTGAGAGGCAGTTGATTTTTTTTTTTTTTTTTTTNTTTTTTTTTTTTTTTTTTTTCCTGGCCATAGGTAAAAATGTAATTGGGGGTGTGATCACCAGCAAGTGTGATCACAAAGGGTGCAAAATGTACACCCTCAGTTACATTGTTGTCACCCTTCTCACCCGACACAATCAATTTCATGCTGATCGGAGTATTGCAAAGGGTGTAAGCACCAAAAACACAGAAAGGAAGAGTGATTCAGGCGGTTCAGTCAAAATTCTCCTGGGTCTTAAATGAAACCAGGACAACTTCAGCACCCAGAAATCTTGTAGTTGGTACGACTGTTCATATTTACCTGTCTGACAGGTTTAGGATGATTTCTTCAAAAAGGATGAGAGAAGGAAAATACATATGGTGCAGCAGCTTCCTCTTGTCCTTCTTACACTAGGTTTGTGGGACACAGTTTGTATTTGGACATTCCTTCATACAGGAAATTCATTTAGGTAAACGATCAATCTAGAGGGCCATAATAAGGGCAATTGGTGATATGACTTATTGCCATCCCTCATCAAGGGGCCATTTTTTTTTGCAAAGTATAACCTACAGAATACCATTATATTTTTGTGTATTTTTTCCTCTTTATCCCCCAATTTTATTTATTTATTTATTTATTTTTGTCACTGCAATCTTCCCCGTTGGACTTCTAAGGGTGTAAACAGCGACAGTGATGCACATAGAGTTCCCAAACTCTTCTTGTCATCAGACAGTGAATTGAAATCTACCAGGAGGGTGTAACCTTCCATCTCCCCAAAGACAGGAGGAAATTACATGCTTTTATGTGTTTTTTGTTGTTTTTTTCCCCCCGATTCCTCTTTGTGTGGTTGTTGGCTCTGAGTTGGTTAAGGTAACATATCATTGCTGCAGGGAATAACCAAGGCTTTCACGTGTGTGTGTGTGTGTGTGTGTGTGTGTGATGTATACTCACTGAGCACAGGTCATGAGCAGGATGGCGGTGCAGCTGATGACTGACAGGACCACAGCGATTATCACTAAGACAGTCTGTACCACCTCAGTGATGGTCCCCTGCTCCTCATCCTTGTTCTTCACCGTCTCCAGTGTTTGGATCGCACAGCGCTCCCCGTCATAACCCTTCATGCAGCTGCAAAGACGTTGAGAGAATAAGAACAAACTCATGAGTTGATTTGCTGTTCTTATATCAAACAATGAGTGAAATATGTGGAACCGGATGTTAAACTCATAAGTTGGACGTGTGAAATAAGTAAATTTATTTAAATGCTGCATGTAAATACAACTTTGTGGTAATTGCAGGGGAGTCTTTGGGTACAAACTATTTCCAGGTTCACAGAAAACTAATGAGATATCCCTGTCATAAAGATTTAAAAAAAAGTTTATTCTGATATCTTTTTTTTTTTTAATATCAGGTTTTGTACTCACATACACACTGGGTCCCGCAGGCCTTCCATGTGTTTGCAGAAGCCGTGGATGCAGTATCCCAGATGGCTGGAGGTGCAGGGATCCTCTGCGGTGGTGGATGTGTATCCGCTGGTGTAGAAGGAGTGCTCAGGGTTGAAGGCGGTGGTGGCTTTGTTCTTATGCTTGTGCTTCCTCTTGCTTTTGCCTCTTTTTTTCTTCCTGTCATCTTTATTGAGGGGCATCTCTGTATCAGGTCACACAGCAAATGAAGTGTCATCAATATGGATGAGAGAAAAGGACAATTTCTGGCAAATTTATGGTGTCATTTTAAGCATTAGAGGTGGAAATTTGAGGATTTTCTAAGCTCAATGTGCAAATGGGGTGAACTTTCAGGCAAGGAAAGTCAAATTTTCCATGTACTTTCTAAAGTAAACTCCTTTGTATAGAATAAGTATCCAATTTTTTCCACGTTTTAAACTTCTCTCTTCACAACATTTACATTTTCTGATCAATCTGTCCTCAGCAACATATAAGCTACAACCCAAACCTGCATTAGACCTGATATCTGTGCAGTACAATGAAAACGATGCTTTAAGACAGAGGGAAGTAAGTAAATTACAAGTAAAATCAAGAAGATCTCGTATTGTTCTGATACCTTGACTGATCAAAGTGTCGTTGGCTCCTCCTGAAATGTCTTCATCTATTTCCAGCTCATCATCATCACTCAGTGAACTCAGGAGGCCCTCACCAGAGGCCGGACCCCCAGTCACTCCATTGAGTCCACTGGAGAATGTGGCCTCAGGTCCCTGGGCACCTACAGCGCTGCAGACTGTTTGGAAAGAAAAAATATCAGATCATGTTAGTTCTAGTTGGAGATCTGAATAAAGAGCAATAAAGGTCAAAGTTTAAATCAAATGAGGCTTTATACTACCTCATTTGATAGTAACAGCAACAGTAAGATGTTAGGGACTGAAATTCTATGTTACTTTAGATGCTGATCATTTTAAAATCCAATTTTGCAAAAAGTAAAACTGGATTGTTGGTACCATAAAAATCTGACATTTTTGATACTCATCCTTCCACTGGTGAACATGAAGAACTTCCTCCTAAAACTAAAAATCAATAAACTAAGACTGAACTCTTATCAATGCAATCCTATGACCAAATCAAGATAGAAAATACATTTATAATTAACCAGGATGTTAAATGTGCTGCTAAAATTGATTAATATTCAATGATGAACGATCAGGAAAAAATTCCAAAGCAACTATTACTCAGGTTACTCACTGTACTCAGAAATCTTGACATTTACTTCTGACTCACACATCTATCTTGAAATATTCTGAGCAATCACTAATTATACACATAGAAGCCATAGAAGCATTAAAGCCGGTACCCAGTCCACAAGCAGAACCAATATACTGTTTCAGAACACATCAATCAAACCGCCAAGAGCATGGATGAAAAAAATAAAAAATCATGTATTTAGACCAGAAGGACCACAAGCTGCATCCACCAAAATCTCTGAATATTTCACTTACCTCGCAAGTTCTCACTTGCAGAGAAATTTCATCCTTCCCCTCCTCCGTCTTCCTGCATTTCACATTCCTTTTCATTCTATTTCTTACTGATTTACAATCCTTGACACTGCGCGCACACACACACACACACACACACACACACACACACACACACACACATGCCACAAACATGTCCAGACTTACCAAAACACAGAAGACAGGTGAGGATGAGAGGGTTCATATCCCAGGAGTGTATTATGTGTATGAGTGAGTCCTGTGCAAATCTGACTGAGTGTGTCAGCGTGGGTTCCTGTCCGTGTGTGTGTGTGTGTGTGTGTGCTAGAGTGTTTGTCCCTTGCTGAGNAGCATGGGTTCCTGTCCGTGTGTGTGTGTGTGTGTGTGTGCTAGAGTGTTTGTCCCTTGCTGAGATTGTGCTTTGCTCTCTTTGCCTCCACTGGGGTTGGGTGCAGCTTTTATAGACAACGCCTGCCCTCTCAGTTGTAAGGGGAAGGAAGGGTGGGTGTGTGTGTGTGTGTGNGAGAGAGAGAGAGAGAGAGAGAGAGAGAGAGAGAGAGAGAGAGAGAAAGAGAGAGTGCAATAAAATGTGTGTGTGCACATGCATGCCTGTTTGCTGTAGACAGAGCAAGACAGGTTGACAACATAAAGTTACTTGTGTGTACTCTGTGTTTGTGTGAGTTTGTGTCTAATGATTAATTTGCCTCGGGCAACGCATTTTGCTTGTGTTCTAACGATGAGGGGAATAATGTTGGGGAATAATCAGCATGAAAGGAAAAAAACTGATGTATTCTGACTTGTTTCTTTTTACCATTAAAGCACACAAAGAAACAGTTTCCTCTTTCCTGCTGCGGCTTCTGCACATCTCGCACTACAGTCACATACAAGGTCATAATTATGCTGTCAAAGCGTGAGTAAGCAACCTGAGCACACGTCTGGAGCTTCTGTAACACACACACACACACACACACACACACACACACACACACACACACACTGTGCCCAGGTGAAAACTTTGTATCTTCAAAATATTAAATGGTGACCAAATTTCCATAAAATTAATTTTATTGGTCTTGGTGAGCGCTATTCAGCAGGTGAAAACAAATGTCTAAAGGCGTTTGTTGCTGCATAAGGTGACATTTACCTGGGGACGCTGGGGACATCCCACCACTTTTTGAAATGGCCAATTTTGTCCCCATCACTTTTTAAAAGCATAATTTGTTAAAAATGTTCTGAAAAACAGCTTGCACCAAGAAATGTTAACTAACAAATTACAACCTTTTGAGAAATGTTTATTTGCATAATAAGAATACATACAATGCAATGTGAATATAGAAGAAACAAATGTGCTTTGTCCAAAAAGAGTAACGTAAGATTTAAAAAAAAAATGGATTTGAGGTGATACATGTGGATGACTGTTACTTGTATGGTCGATGCTGTTGTGCGTTTTATGCTGAGTATTACTATATTGTCAACTCTTGTAGACTAGGCTACACCCTTTTGATGAGCTGTTATGCTTTTTTTTTTTTCCTGCCATAATTATCTACTCTGACCTCATACCAATCCCCCATTATATTGCCTAAAATCGCATACATTGAAGGCCGTTTAAAACATATTTTTTCATCTGAGCCCTATGTCCCCAACACTTTTCAACACAAAGCGATGCCCTTGCTGTTGCATAAGGTGTTGTGCACCTGATGTCATGAGTGCTACTTCCTTTTGGTGCTTAAGATAGTAAGTGTTGATGCTCGGCTACAAGTTTGAAATTGAAATCATTTATACAGTGATTGAAATCAAATCAGATATGTACAATGGCGTATTAGGGCCATATGAAGAAAAAAAAATGAGGAGCATTATTTCGTGTTTTTAAACGCACAAATTTGCCAGTTTAAAAACTCGAAAACAAGCCTGTATGCTATCTGTATGCCGTGAAAGTCTGTAAGTGTATGATAATTAGATGATTTTGCGCTAAAAGCACAATATTCTTTATTGCTAAATCCAATGGAAAAGTATAATTTAATAAGGTCATGTACTGCAGACACAGTCACAATGTAATTTATCAGTTTTAAAAGTCAGTATGCTGATAATAATGCATGATATTGCACTAAAAGCACAAGTATTTCTTTACTGTTAAATCTGATGAAAAAGTATAATTTAATAAGGTAGGCATGCGCAGGCATAGTCACAATGTGAGACTGTTAATTCCGATTCCCTATTTCTCCTTATTTTTCTGAGTTTTAAANTAGTCACAATGTGAGACTGTTAATTCCGATTCCCTATTTCTCCTTATTTTTCTGAGTTTTAAAAACTTCAAATTTAATAAAGAATAATTTACTACTTACTTTTAACTCCTGCACCTGGATCATTACTGCAGACATACAGTCACAATGGTAAGGCGGTGATTCCCCCTATTATATTTTTGAGTTTAAAAAGTGGCAAATTTGCTAGTTTAAAAACACGCAAATTTGTGAATTTTAAAACTAACAAATTTGCATGTTTAAAAACTCGAAATAATGCCCCCTTGTTTTTTTTTTTCTTGATATGGCCCTAATATGCCGTCGTGGATATGTGAAGTGTTTCATTGCATCTTAAATATTCTGTTGATGTTTTGCATGGTTACATAACGAGGTTTTCTTTTGAATTATAATTAAATGATGTCTGGTGTTATTATATCAGAGGATACCTTGAGGTGTGGGTGAGGACGCTGCATGGAGGGTGTGTTGGTTAGTTACAGCATATTGTTGTGTCTACAGGCAGAGGATGACCCATCATTCCTGCCTTCATGGAATCCCAGTAGAAACCTGCTTGGAATGCTGAGAACATCTTCATCTCATTCCTTAGCCACAGCCAACAGAAGCTCCTGACACATTTTGTTTATAACATCTCAGAATAAAAGTGTTTGGATTATGTGTAATGGCATTGGATATATGTGATATGGAACTGTGGAAAGTCTTACACAACGGTGGAGAGAACGCATCATGACAGTCGCCCACTCCAAACACACGGCTGGGTAACTAACAGACAAATCTAACCGAACGTAATATAGGAGAGTCTTCATCTTTGCAGGTATTTCTGAAGTTTTGCCTCAATCTGGCACCTTCATATTTTAATATTGACTAAAATTTGTAGTTCCTATTAAACAAATAGAAATAGAGCTGTGTGCATATTTTCACAAAACAGAAACAAACTCAGTGGTTGTTACAATTAAAATCCTGTTTCTTAAGAGATGGGATTAGTGCCCACGCACACAGACACACACACACACACACAGACACACACAGTCGGGCCTCACACTTAAAAAGTTTTTCCACTGCTCAGTAAAAACACTGAAGCATGCAAAAGCAGACTACCTGCTCAGGTTTTGCTTCCATTGAAAAGGAACCGCCCAGAGACAGGCAAACAAGGATCTGATTCAGCGACATATAAGAGAAGCAGTATTTTTATTTATTTATTTATTGGCTCTGTGTGTTTCAGTGTTCATGTTCAACAACGTCATTTTCATAAAATGCTGTTGTGTCTTTTATTCTTGTCCGCTATCCAGTTTGTGGGTTCCGTCATTTTCAGTTGCCTAGTAGAAAGCATTAAACAAAACTAGCTATAACTATTAAAAAGCAGAAAGATGAAAGTTCTTTGGTCTTTTAAATATCTTTCCGTCTTCAGTCTCCACGCCACTTGTCATGATGACACATTTTTGAAGCAACCAGTTTGATATGGTGTCAACTGATGAATTAACCAAAACAAAAAACAAAAAAAAAAAAACAACAACCAACAACAAAAAAACATATTTAGGGGCAAGAGCAGTGTGTGTTTTATATAATTATATGAGACATTTACACTTCCAAATCTTTAGTTTGACTCTTATTACTTTAACTCTTTAATGTCTACTAGTCCAAACTTGATATTAATAACGATCATATAGCCTTAAAAACTACTGGTTCCAAAAGACAATAATTAGGGTAAAACAATTACTTAAACCTACAATACTGTTATTAAGGTATAATTTAGTGAGTTTTGGGCATCTTTGCCCTCAGATGTTGTGTTCAGGACTAATTAGGCATCACAGACCTGTGTGACTGTGTGTGTGTGTGTGTGTGTGTGTGTGTGTGTGTGTGTGTGTGTTTGCATGATTATGTGGTTTTAAATCAGCCCTAAACAGAACAGTGTCAGCAGGTGAGTTAATGTTTGTGTGTGATTATGGCTGTTCATTAGCATGCAGAACAGATAAAGAGGCTTCAGTCAGAGTTAAAATGCCTCATTGACTGTGGCTGCAGCTCTAATGAGGGTGCGGAGAGGAAAATGATGTGAGTGATTAACTCCTGCACCTGGATGCTGCACTTAGCAGGTCCCATAAGAACACATTTCTTGGCCTTATATAAGAGCCATCATTGCTGTTTACAGAAAAAGACCTTGCATATGACCTTGAATATTTAGCATGGTTAAATGTCAGTGAATGGCTTACAAAGTTCTCTGTCCTTTGGGTAAGATCGAGTATTTCAGCTTTACAAGTGCAGAATCAGAAGCCCCAGGAAAAGTCACAGTTCAGAGCTGGAAGGATTTTTACCTGCAGCAACATGCTTTTCTTTCATACACGCTCTGCACACCATGCAGATCTCATTGGAGTTTTATTGGAAGAATCAAAGTGCAAAACCCAGATGCCTGTCGGGTTTACGGGAGCCTCTGTGTAGCATTCTTGTGAGAAAGGAATAGTACAACAACAGGAAGTATAACCATGCAGTAGTGGTTTGTGTTATGTAACGGTGTGTAAAGTTCACTAAAGCTGGCCTACTGTGTGGGTAGTGTTACACATTTTGGTGATTTAGCGTTCAACACACAGTAAATCCACTGGATCCCAGTATTCATGTGCAAAAATCTTCCAAATCTACTTATATCACTAAAACAGGTGAAAGCTTGCAATGCATTTGCTCCTATATATTTTTTATTTCAATATAGTTTTATTACAATTATACAGCTTTCATCATTGCAAAATCTTACACTCTCCTGTCTTTGGAGATGCATTTGGTGATTATTTGTGTGGTTATTTATGTTAGCATACAGAAATATTTTCCCACAAGGTCACTTCTGATTTCATGGAAGAAACGCGAAAACTATATAAAGAATCTGTAAGAAGTGCTAAAACAGCCAAACCATCAGATGTGTCCTTCAGATAACAACCTTGAATGCCGCATGAATAAGACTTGAGACATACCTGAAGTCAGTTTAATGTATATTTATATAAATGGGGAAAATTCATACCAAAATTTAAATAAAAATAAAATTCTTTTCATTCTTTGTGTGTGAAACAGACCATGGTATTGACTTTATAGCAGTAATAGAGATTTGAAAACTGTTTCCAATTAATACAATAATATTCTACAATAAATTATCAAAATGGGAATGAGACAAAGAATACTGCTGACAGTAACATTGTTGGTAAATTCTACAACAGGTGAAACAACTGATACACTCAGCCAGTTTAATACCAATGACAGCAACAATAAATTAAAGCTAAAAGAAGTTTAAAAAAAACATACATGCCAGATATGAATTAAAACAAGATTCAAAAAAAGAACAGTGGCAAATGCTGTTAGAATTGGTTGATACAAATGAGAGAAAAACAAGTTTAAGAAGAAACTCAGAGGGAGCCATTCTGATGTTTAAATGTTTAAATTCTGATGTTTAAATGTGCAGACATGATTTTTCAGACTCTCTCCAACTCAAAGCATATTGAGAGATTGGAGATCCAGCTGAGTCCCAAAAGTGTTTTGGAAGTAAACTCTCTCACACTAACAGGCAACAAATGAAGAAAGTCTTACATGAAAGTTCACTGTAAAATGTGACAAGTTGATCTTACTTAAAAAAAAAAAATGTAGGAAACCGATTGCACTGATTGAAGGTAAGTAAATATAACTATTAAAGTTCAAGTAGACATAAAGTAAAAATAACTTAAAACTAATAGTTATATTTACTTGCCTTTTTCAAGGCAATCAGTTTCCTACATTTTTTTTAAGTAAGATCAACTTGTCACATTTCACAGTATAATATTAAAAGGTAATATACATTTTAAAGGCCTATTATATCTGATGACGAGCTCAGGACTCCTTTGCCTGAATTCCTGGAAGAATGAATCACTAGAAAGAGTCAGAACTGTAAACTGAAACACTCACAATTCTTACTTTTCTCCATCAATCATCACTGGAGATGTTGTTGCCAGAGAAGCACTTGTGTACACTATTTTTCTGTTCATGTATGAAGATAGCAAGTGGTAACAAAAAAGAAAGAAAGAAAGAAAGAAAGAAAGAAAGAAAGAAAGAAAGAAAGAAAGAAAGAAAGAAAGATGAAGCTGGCACCAATCACACTCCATGCTTGCAGCCCTACATGCTAATGCTGCCTGCTTCACATACTGAACCATGCTAACCTGCTGTCAGAGTAACAATCCAGAGCTTTCTGTGTAATAAACCAGTCATGCAGTCAAAAAGGCATACTGTATGTTGAGAATTTCATTTGGAAACAGTAGAAATGCTGGATGATCCAGGATGGGAGACTAAGAAGTCTGCACTCCTCTGTAGCCCTGTCGCTTCTGTTGACGAAGGAATCTATTTTTCTTATACCTGTAAAAAAATAAAAATAAAATAAAAATACACACAGCATATTAGTAAGTAAGTAACTTTATTAATCT
This sequence comes from Lucifuga dentata, assembly GCA_014773175.1. NCBI lineage: Eukaryota > Metazoa > Chordata > Actinopteri > Ophidiiformes > Bythitidae > Lucifuga > Lucifuga dentata. Next base: position 16,535 of record VXCM01000577.1, on the reverse strand, counting down.
CCAGTGGGGAAATTGGTTTGTCCCCTGTACATAAAAGGACTTTACATAAATGACCGTACACATCAAAACATATTCAGTTGCACACTTCAAGAAGGACATAAAAAACCATTGAGCAAACCACAAAAACACAACAAGCAGGAGAGAAGGAACAAATACAGAGAAATACTGCTATATATTCTATAAAAACTACCAATATAAAAAATCGATACAAGTAAAAACTATCTAATAATTTAAAAAANCCCCCCCCCCCCCCAAAAAAAAAGCCAGTTGCTAAAAAGCAAACACAATAAGGGGAAAAATACCCAATAGTTAATAAATTAATAAATACATACCAATCCAACAGACTAAAACCTCTACAGTGCCATAGTGCAGATACATCCCTTTATTATTATTCCATTTTCAGTATGTAAAGTTAAATGTAGTATATTGTTGCTACCAAATTTAAAAAACAAAACAAAAAAAAAAATACTCCCAATTATATTCTTGGTGATTTCTGCATTCTCATTCATTCTCACTCAAATCTTTGAAACACTTTTGCATATGAGGTGAATCAAGTCTGAAGGTTGCAAAAAAATCCCTCTGAGAATGTAAACGTCCCTGTGTGATGTGTCTGCACGAAACAGGATGTGAGGGAGGGTCTTAACAATAAGAGCTTTGATTTGAAAGAGGTTGACCTGCTGGTTTTATATGATGACAAGGAGTGTCTGAATCACCCCAAAGCCTACATACTCAGGAGAACTGTTATGTGTGCATTGTGTAAAATTCATTATTTTAAAAAAAAATCTGCTTTAGGTATGGAAGAGGATTAGGGCCACTTGAAAAAAAAAAAAAAAAAANAAAAAAAAAAAAAAAAAAAGACTTCTGAGATTAAAGTCAGAATTCTGACATTTAAAGTCAGAATTCTGACTTTAATCTGACTTTAAATGTCAGAATTCTGAGATTAAAGTCAGAATTCTGAGGTTAAAGTCAGCATTCTGTGAAAAAAGTCAGAATTCTGAGATTAAAGTCAGAACTCTGACAAAAAAGTCAGAATTCTGAAAAAAAAGTCAGAATTCTGACTTAAATCTCAGAATTCCGAGAAAAAAAGTCAGAATTCTGACTTTAATCTCAGAATTCTGACTTTTTCCCCAGAATTCTGACTTTAAAGTCAGAATTCAGAATGACACTTCTCCAAATTATTAAAGGAAAGAGGATATCCTGAGATTTGCCATTTACAGTTTAAATGCAGAATTCTGACTTTAATGTCAGAAGTCTTCTTTTTTTTTAAATAGTGGCCCTAATCCTCTTCAGTATTTAGGAAAGGGGGTGTAATTTTATTATAAAAACGCATTCTAACATGTAAAAGGTTTTTAGCATTGTTTCTGCTCCACCATCACAGCATGGTTATGATACAGTTCACATTCCGTGAGAAGCTGAGAACCAAAACCTCAAAAGGACTGGGCAGAGCTGGGAACAGAACGAGGTGCAGTAACAACTTTATAAGATGATGGTATGTCAGGGATATGTGTTATTCAGCTTGTTTAGGAGGTCTTCTACCACCTAGTGGCCAAAAGCCAGTTATGAGTTAGGATTGGTGAGGAAATCTTTGATGGGAACTACAATTCCCAATAACCATTTTGCTACAACTAATGCAACCCACAAATGACACTTCTCCAAATAATTAAAGGAAAGAGGATATCCTGAGATTTGCCGTTTACAGTGTTAAATGCTAAATTCCAACATAAGAAATGTCAATCAAATACTAATCAGTCCAAACAAGAACAATGGTATGGTGGTCCAATGGTATCACAGAAATAAATGCCTAAAATTAAAAAAAAAAACAAAAAAAAAAAAAAAANAAAAAAAAAAAAACGCACACACACACACACACACAAGCAGACAAAAGCCTTACCATTTGCAGCAGAAGTACAGGGCTCCAGCCAGTCCTATAATCAGCAGAATCACACAGACAATGGTGGCAATTAGCTGCTCTTCTTTCATTGGCTGGAAGACAAGCTCCAGGTGGCCACACCTGGTCCCATAGAAACCCCTCTCACACCTGCAACCCAAAAGGCAGAGTCACATTGTCATACACACACACACACACAGAGAGAGAGAGAGAGAAAGAATCTTACTTGCAGTGGTGCTCATTGATGTCCACCAGCAGCATGCATTTGCCATTGTTAAAACAGTAGTGATCCAGCGTGCTGTCGCAGCTCTGTGTCACAACTTTCTCCACACGAGGGCGCTCTTCTTCCTGCACTGATTCAACAATAAAATAACTGTTTAATAAATAAAAAGAACTCTTTTCACAGGAAACAGTACCATGGATGTATACACACTACTCAAAAATGATCTAAATCGATGGCTAAATGCAGCACATCATGCACTGCTGTAACGAGTGGCTAATACTAAATGTGATTCATCGCTAGATTCACTATGATTTAATTTACATTTTAAGACTATTTCCACTTGTGTTGCACGAATCAATATGCACTTGTGTTTGCACCATTACAACCAAGACACATTTATTACACTTGACAAATAAAATGATTGTGGCTCAGTGCTTAGTTATGCTATAAACTTTTACAGCCTGAACTGTAAAAGTGCTGTGGTCAGGACGAGTACCTGGAGATGGAGAGACGCTGGCTGTGATTTGCAGTTTGGATGGCACGCTCTTGGTGAGAATATAAGGCCATAGCAGCATAAAACCTGTTAAAAAAAAAAAAAAAGAAAAATTGTTTCATTTATTATATTTGTCACCATATGTAGTGTGGGTTGAAATCTCTGTACCATTATTCAAAAGGCAAAAAGATGCTTCCAGTTCAATATCATCTCCGCATGAGAACTGGGAAATCTCATGTTCCCATATGAAAACTAACACATGACAAAAATTATTCCCCAGCACCTTGAAAAGATATTTGTTTCCTCTGCCAAGGAGATTATGTGATCAATGGTATTAATTTGTCTGTCTGTTTGTTAGTGGGATATCTCTATGGAATTGAATGAAATTTGGGAGTCAGATATTGCCGAAGAAGGAAGAAGTGACATTTTGGAGGTGATCCTGATCCTATTCTGGATCCAGAATCCAGAAAAAGTTTTTAGCCTATAAAATCAATGCTAATGGACTGATTTCAATGAAATTTAGCATGGTGGCTAATTTAAAAAAAAAAAAAAAAGATCTGCTTATTCTGGTGGTGATCCAGATCATATTCTAAATCACACAGGATGCAGAAGCAGGATTAATTTGTTTGTCCATTTGTTAGCAGGATTTTGACAATGAGAATTTGACTTGCTGGCATGAAATGTAGAAACTTGAAAAAATGTTTAACATGAATGCGGAGAGGTATTGGAGGTTTTGTTGGCTTTAGTAGAGGTATGCACTCTCTGAGTGTCTTCTTTTTTCTGATGATATTTAAACACAACACCCCACAATCATAAAGCAATATACAAATCATGAATGACATAAAACATCAGATGGACATTTATAATTTAAAACATATCCAAACTCAGGACTGTTTTTTTTTGTTCCTCCTTTGCAGGCTCTTGTGTAAACTATGCCAGGTATGATGCGCCTTGTGTTGCCTGTAGCAGCATGCACAGCTTGGGGTCAGATCTGCAAACACCCACATTCTTTCAGGTAGGACAAAAATAAAACATGCGTCATCAAATCTGGGCTGACAATGTGTTTCCATGTAACTCTGCTTATAGAACCGACCAAACCCTGGTCATCTCTCCTCTCTATGTCTCTCTGTGTCTGTTGTTCTGGCTACAGAATTATTTTCATCTGTTTTTTTTGTCAATGTGATGACTCATGTTGGTTGTTGAGTGTTATTGACACCCTTGAAGTGAAGCAAATGCCAGGTTTAATCATTCACAGAAACCATTAGCCTACTGAGTCACCCTTATTGAAAGGCATGACAGGACCCAATTTTCTTTACACACATTTGGTATTGCCTCATTGGGTTCACAGGGTTCAGGTCAGTTAAAGGAAATGTGACTCTATTCCCTCTATTTCTACATCTGAAAACACAGCAAGTAGTGGCTGATCAGTTG
>VXCM01000577.1:0-10000 GCA_014773175.1 Lucifuga dentata | reverse complement strand
GGAACAATTTTGCCAAAGCATCAAAGTACAAATTCATAAAACATTTAAACAATATAATATTATTAAGTAGTAATAAACATACATAGAAAATGAAATACAGTACATACAGTATATGATTTGAGATGGTCCAAATGTGTGTGTGTGTGTGTGTGTGTGTTTCATGGTGTTATGTCAGATAATTGTCATATTTAGCGATGTTATAATTATGTGTCCCTCAGTTTGTGACATGCCGTCACATATTGTGCAGCTAAATATGCTGTGTCCCTCATGTCCCTCACCTAAGACAATCTTTAGTTTCTCACTGTCATGTAGCTCAGTGAAGTTTGGTATTATTGAGTTAAGTTTATTAAAGTATTCTATTCTAATATGTTTATATTTGTTACACTTTAAGAGGAAGTGCATCTCTGTCTCTACCTCACCTGTCATGCAGTGACTACAGATTCTGTCCTCTGGTGGTAACCAGGACTTCCTGTGTCGTCCTGTTTCTATGGCCAGACTGTGGTCACTGAGTCTGTACTTGGTCAGGATCTGTCTTTGCTTCGTGTTTCTTACAGTAAAGAGATATTCTGCAAGTTTATATTGGTGATTTAGGGCTAGATAGCAGTTGAGTCTGTTTTGATTTTTGGTTTGGTTGGTCCAATGTTCCAGATAGGCGTCTTTTGTTGATGAAATGATTTGGTTTATTCTGCTGGTCTGAGGTTGAACAGGATTGGGTGTCATTTGTTCAGTAAGTCTCAGGATCAGCTGATAAAGGGGATTCTTTTGGGGGATTTTCTCTCTCTCTCTCTCTCTCTCTCTCTCTCTCTCTCTGGGTGTGTGTTTAATTTACTCACAGAAATTCAAGCAACACAACATTCTCTTTCAGAATTGTCTTATTACAAAACATTAAATAAATGTTATTTTAAATAATTTAACCTTTATACTACAATAAATAACCATATAATAACATATAATAATTCATTCCTTTGTTCCATTACTAAAAATTCACATTTTACTCATCCAGATCTCTTCAGGCCACAGTGCAACAACTTTGACTAACAGCCAAGTTTTGGCATTTTTACATCTTTTACAAACTTAAAGATGTTAAATTGAAAGCTTTCACATCATGTTCTAAGTCTAGTAAAGGTAAACAGATATTTACCTGCTGTTATCCTCATGTTCAGCTCTAACAATTCCTTTACGTTATATTATGTTTTTTTTATTATTATTAAATAGCCATAGATTATATTATAAAATTAGTTTCTATTGTTTAAGATTTTACAAACAGTGGTAACTAGCAATGATGCTGAAGATGAAAACGACAATGATGATGATGATGATGATGATGATGATGGTGGTGGTGGTGATGATGATGATGATGATGATGATGGTGGTGGTGGTGATGATGATGATGATGATGATGATGATGATGATGATGATGATGAAGACCAGTGTTTAATTGTTATCACACTGAGCTCTCCGATGCTGCAGGTTTTATTAATGGTGCTGATTTTCTGCACCTGAAAACAAAAGACGTGAATGAGATTGTATTCTCTACACTAATCAACACAAGAAATCACTACCAGGATGTTGCTATTTCCAGAGTGAAAAAAAAAAGGCAATTTACTTCAACTTAAAAAGCAGTCAGTTTATAAATAACTGAATGCACCAAAAAGCTGCACTGAATAAATAAATTTTAAAAATCCTGTAGACAGGGTGACAAATCTCATATTATCTGCCAAGCCTGTAAACAATATAGAACTTGTTTTTTTTGTTCAGTGTGAATAAAAACTCGATCACAAGAAGAATTATTGTATAGCCATGTCTTGTTTTTTCATTTTTTAACAATGATTTAATCAATTTTTTAATGTTTTTTTTTAACGTAATTTCTTTATTTCATTCTATTTTCTATTTTTCCTAGAATCAAGCATGTGTCGTTGCATAACACTAACCATGAGCATAAGTTAATTTCTTAGAATAAGGGCCAACAAAAAGTCCCAATTGAACTTGCTAAAATTTCTTCCATACACACTGTCTGACACACTCACCTCTTGTGGACACAGCAGTAAATGATGATGATGATGATGATGGCTAGGACAATGACGAACATGACCACGCCCACACTGATGCCAATTATCTTTTCATCTTTAGATGGACTGTGAGAGCCATCAATGGTGAACAGCAAACAGCGTGGTCCATGATAGGAGGACTGACAGCTACACACACACACACACACACACACACAAATGTGTGAGATAGCAGTCCAAACTCTCTCTGTCTCTCTCCGTGTCTCTCTATGTGTGTGTGTGTGTGTGTGTTGCATATCTTACATGCAGGAAGGTTCGATGTTGTCTTGGGGGAACATGCATTGTCCACCATTATGGCAGTAATCAGCATATTTCTCTGGACATGGACTGTGTGTTCTTCGCTGAACCAGAGGTTCCTCCATGCCGCCTACACACACACACACACAGGAAACATTCTTCATAATAAGTATATTTTAATTCAGTCAAATTATGAACATCAAATTATACTTGCTGTCCATTGAGCCAGTAGTACTTTTAGCTAAGTTGTGAGTACTTTTCCACCTGCAGTAATACTGTATGTGTGTGAGGACACTTACTGCTGTTGGTGTGTGTTGTTGGAGAGGATTCTGTGGAGTTTGTTAGATCAGCAGTGTTTGTGGGTTGACTGTTGTCTGACAGTGTTGCAGATTGTCCCGCCGTGACGATGAGGAGCAGCACTGCCACTGCTGAGAGGAAGGCTGCAACACATCCAGGGAAAGTAACAAAATATATTTATTTAACGAGTCTTTTAAAGTGTGTTTGACACATTAAATTTCAATTTTGGGGAATTTTCACTACTTTTCAAAGGGAAAAAAAACTTTTTGCCATATTTATCCAATGGCTGTTGTTAAAAATGTGTAGATTTAGACTTTATATTTAAGATTACATAACTTCATAAATTGATTGTTGTTTCATAAAAAATATTGTATCCAACTCCAAAGTCTTGTTTTCAGGAAACTCCAGCTCAAAGGCACAAAGCCTTTTACACCAAGAAGTTTTAAAGAACTGATTCAACCTGCAGAAGAGCATGAAACCTTCCTTAAAGCGCACAAATCCTGTGAATTGGACTTACAATCCAGTAAAAAAGCTTCTTTCTACACATTCTTGGCATCTTGTATCCTGATGATTTTTTATTCTTGATGAATTAACAATTACCAGGTAGAAAAAGATGCATTAGTGATTGTTAATGTCATTTCTGAATCCCACAAATGGTGGGATTGAATATTTTGCACCATGTCTTCTCGTAAAGTTATATTTTTACAACGCCCACACACTGCTTAGGCACTAAGCACACACTGACCAAAAGCCACAGATGCTGTGAACTCCATGACCACAAATTTAAGAAAATATGAAACTTATTAAACTTTAATGGTTTAGCAGAATTTAATGGCTATTAAATACTATTAGATAACATGGAACAGAAACTTACCGTTCTCTATGCGTGTGTGTCTTTGTGTGAACATGTTGCTGTTTGTGATGTTCTGATGTTCTCTAACTCCTTCAGCAGTATGATTAGCAACAGCTTTCTGCTCAGCTTTAAATAGTCTTACCGCACACTAAGAAATTGTGAACAGCCAATCAAAAACCAATACTTTCATTCATTAAAAAAAAAAAAAAAAAAAAAGCATTTCCTTCCAAATGATCCACCTGCACCATTTCCTTTTGCACTTCTCTCCAGCTGCCTACATGTACAGACAAAGACTGAAGCTTGGTGGTTTCACCCCGACGTGTTTCACCCCCAAGCCACTTAAATGGCTCTTTCTTCTTTGGAAGAACATATCTGAACCTACGCAAGTAGCAGCAGATTGATGTTTTAATGAAATGCCTGAGTTGTGGTTTTAAGAGATTGCTTCATTGAAAATTACAGGTGTTGTGAAAGCTATGATTTCTTCAGACTGATGTTTACAGGAGGAAGGGATAGATAGATAGATAGATAGATAGATAGATAGATAGATAGATAGATAGATAGATAGATAGATACAGAGAGCAAGAGAGAGAGAGAGAGAGAGAGAGAGAGAGAGAGAGAGATGGACAGGTAGATAGATATATGGAGAGATAGAGATAGACAAACACAGATATAGCATCTCCAGAAAGTTTTCAGACCCCTTCACTTTTTGCACATTATATTGTGTTGTAGATTTAATTTTAAATGATAAAATTGCCATTTTTGCCCTTTAATCTTCATTCAATAAGCCATAATGACAATATGAAAACATGTTGTCAGAAAGGGTGGCACAGTGGCTCAGTGGTTAGCACTGTCGCCTCACAGGCAAGAAGGTCTTGGGTTTGAGTCCGACCAGGTCCTTTCTGTGTGGAGTTTTTCCACACGTTCTCTGCGTGGGTCGGGTGCTCTGGTTTCCTCCCAAAGACATGCAGGTCAGGTGAATTGGAAACTCTAAATTGACTGTAGGTGTGAATGAGTTTGTCTGTCTCTATTGTCAGCCCTGCAATAGACTGGCGATCTGTCCATAGAGTATCCTGCCTCTCGCCCAATGACCGCTGGGATAGACTACAGCCTCTCCGTGACCCTTAACAGGACAAACAGGTACAAAAAATGGATGGATGGATGTTGTCAGAAATTTTTAGACCTGAAGCATCCAGCCAAGACAACGCTGGAGCAGCTTTAGGACAAGTCTCTGACTGTCCTTGAGTGGCCCAGCCAAAGCCCAGACTTAAACCCCACAGAACATCNACAAGTCTCTGACTGTCCTTGAGTGGCCCAGCCAAAGCCCAGACTTAAACCCCACAGAACATCTGTGACAGACCTGAAGACGGCAGTTCACAGATGCTTCCCATCCAATCTGATGGAGCGTAAAAGGATCTGCCAGGAAGAATGGGATAAACTGCCCAAATCCAGGTGAGCAAAGCTTGTAGAGACGTACCCAAGAAGACTCGCAGTTGTAATTGCTGCCAAAGGCGCTTCTACAAAGTACTGAATTAAGGGTCTGAATACTTATGTAAATTAAATTTTTCAGTTTTTGATTTTTAATAAAATTGCAAAAATTTCTGACATTTTCACTTTGTCATTATGGCTTATTGAGTGAAGATTAATGTGCAAAAATGGCAATTTTATCCGTTTAAAATTAAATCTACAACACAATAAAATGTGCAAAAAGTGAAGGGATCTGAAAACTTTCTGGAGGCACTGTATATATACTTTCCAACGCTTTCCATATTCAGCAATCATTTCATGATTTTAAAATGATATGAATGAAATGTCTTAAATGAAGTGAGAATGTATAATACTCCCATAGATCATTTATTTTATTTTTAACACTCCATTTCCAGTTAATATGGAAGGTTCAAAAATGAACAAAATGACTTCAGTAAAAAATATATTAATCTAAAATCTTAAAAAGTGAATTCTGGAAATAAATAATGGCAATAAATAAACAAACAAATCTGCAATATAAACAAAGTACATATCAAGTATGTTTCCCAGCAGGTATGGATAAAAGGGTGTTTGATATGTGCATGTGTGTGTTTATGTGTGAAATGAACTGTTATATGTACGTGTGTATGTATGCATATATCAGTCATTAATACTGATGGATTTGTGTGTGTGTGTGTGTGTGTGTGTGTGTGTATCTTTAATGCATCAGAGCATTTCTGGCAGCAGTCACAGTGTTCTTCATCAGCATGGCTACTGTCATCGGACCCACACCTCCGGGAACTGGCGTGATGAAACCTGCCTTTTCCTTCACCCCTACAACAAGTCAAACAATGGACAAGACGTCAACAGAGAGAAGCTGAACAATATGATCATCTCTGCTTCTTCTACTTTATTCCCTTATTGCAACATGTACAACAGAACTCAGTTTCCTGTATCCAACACACAGTAACAAACTGTGTTATAAAACGTGGGAAGAGTGTGTCAGAAAGTCAGCTCTCCTGTAGTAGTACTGCAGTTTAAGAATAAAACTTGACATAAAACATACAAAACTTTATTGGGGACATCTTATACAGTTTTCCATGCTTATATTTTCCATTTAGCGTCTATTTTAAAAACTTTGCAATGCTTTAATGTGCAAAAAAAAAAAAATGTCAATCCACTTCTACTTTTCCTTGCTGCAGCACTGCTATGCACACTAAATGAAACAGGGTATTTAGGTCCTGTCTCTTTAAGACCCCCTCCCAAAAAGCCTGCATGTTCTGACTGGCCAGCATCAGGCCTGACCTGGCAACAAAACCCATGGGCTGCGAAACATCCATGCTGGTCAAATACTTGCTTCATACTTTGTGTGTGTAACCAGGTATGTTGGGGTGTAAATTCATATGTGTGATTTGTTGATGTAAACTTGTTACAGAAGGAAAGGACTCATCACAAATGAGACTTTGCTTTCAGGGCAGGTCAGGACCTTTAGGTTTGTTACTGGATGCATTTCTATAGGTGTGACCCTAAAGTTTTGTCATTGTCAACATTCTACACACATACTCCTCCTAAAATACGCTATAAAAAGTAAAGAAAAAAGCATAATATGTCGCCTTTAATATTTGTGTTCAGTAAGATCGAAATTTGCCGATTTTTCTGCGCTCCTTTTAAATTGTAGCATTCACTGTGAAAACCTCTTCCTTCTGGTGATTATTTACCTTCAAAATCCACGTCACCAATGAGCCGAAGTTTGCCTGTGTTCGGATCCTGGATGCGGTTTATGCCCACGTCAATGACTGCTGCACCTTCTTTGATCATATCGGCTGTGATCAGCCCAGGAATTCCTGAGAGCACAAAGCAAAACCAAGGAGTTGGCAACATTAAAATATGATAATGTTTTAGTTCTCAGATCCCTGCAGGAAAATGATCTTTACCTTTGTCCTGCTCCCATGCTGGGAAGTCAGGCTCAGCTTTAGCACCCTGAACCTCACGTGGACACAGTGACTTGTTTAAAACATCAGATCTATTTTTCTGGTTAATGGCGCTGACTTAAATCATCTACACATGTTTGATTTTTCTGCTGCTTCTGTAAGTGTCGAAGCTTTCTCTCTCATATTGGAGAGGAGATAGACATAATAAAGGTTCCTTGTTATTATGTCAAAGTCGCTGTCGTGCTGCTTATCAAGTCCTTTTAATTACTGATTCCAGCAGAACATCTATACAAACACCATTTGACTTTTAGAGATTAAAGGTAGGGTGTACTGTCTATAGGGAAAAAAAATGGAAGATCTTCTATTCCAACAACACAACAATGAAAACAAATCTGAAGCAAATAAAAATTAAATGCCTGATTTGACACAGCTCATATACAGCATACAAACAGCCCAAACTACACCAAGACTCAGTCTACTCGCTGCAATTACAAGTTCTATAACAATTAAATCCTCAACACACATGACTCTCACCACTAAACTCAAACTTGTGATAATTCCCAAGTGGCGTGATTGCTGTTGTTGACTATTGCAGACGGAATGGCTGGGCTTTAATTCATGATACAACCCTTGATAAGATGCTACAATTCATGATAAGATGCTACATTTTAAATGTAGCATCTTATCGTGATAAGAAAAAATTCATAAACTCTTTGGAATTTCTGTATTAATTACAAAAGTCAAACCTGAGGGCAAAATGTATGAATGAAAAGTCCATCTCTGGAAGTCGCTTTAATCCACTCACTTATTGGAACTGGAGGAGCAGGCACACCGTAAGATACAGTTACTGCAGAGTCTTTACAGAGAGTTAGCTGTCCTGGGCTGATTATCTTACATTCCACTTGTCAAATTTCATTGTTCTTTTAGAAAGTTGTAATTCGTTAACACAGGTGGGAAGAGAAGAGGAGAGGCAGAGTAACAGGTAAATATACTGAAGCATTAAGCGCTGATTCTTCAGTCGTAAAGGCTGGTATGCACTTTCACAATCTTTCCACCTAAGAACATTTTTTTAACTTATTAACTACAAAATGCATGACTGCCACCCAAAATGCTCAGCAGATATGTGGCATTTAATACTTCATAGGCAAGAAGCTAACACATGCAAAACCAGCAGTTTGGTTCTTTAATATTTCACAGATAATTGACCTCACCTGCCAATTACATAACAGAGAAGTGTGATTTTGGTATTTTAGATGGATCTAGAGTGGCCTAGCACTATAGGATGTAAGCTACTTTCAATTTAAAAGTACCAAAATTTGTTAAATTTTATATCAGTCATTTTGAAATAATTGCTGTCACTTCATTACAACACAGGATAGTTTAATTCATTACTGATTTCTTAAAAGCTAAGTGTGTAGACAGATGTGAGGAGGATGTGGCTGAGATGCTCTTACCTGCAGCAGCAACAATGATGTCAGCCAGGCTGGTTAGCTGCTTGAGCTGCTCGCGGGGCGTGCATCTGTGGGCAATGGTCACTGTGGCGTCACCTAGACAGGTGCAGGATTTTAAATATATGAATCATGATTTATAGCATATTACAGCAAGCCTGTTTTTCTGTAGATATAAATCTTTTTTTATTTTACGTTATTGTTGAGTCTGGAATTCTTTAAACCATACATCGAAAGACTGATGGCGTTTATGATGGATTATGGTGCAGGTGACTGGGCTGTAGGGATACTTTTGATTTCGCAGTGATTACACAATATGAGAATGCAACATTACTGTGAAAGGCCACAGTGCTGAGATATTTCTAAGATGCCTGCATAGTCACAGCACAACCTTGAGCCAAAAGCAGGGTGTGGAGGCAGAGAAAAGAGAACATGCATGAAGATAAGGAATGACAAGGAATGAAAGGCAAGTCACAGCACATCCAACCTTCACATTGCATACCTCATGGTGTGTGTGCATGTATGTCTGTGTGTGTGCGCGTCAGCGTGCGTGCATGCATGTATACTAAAAGTTTGAGGCCACCCCCAGATTTTTAAAAAAAATCATCAATACACTGTTTTACAATTTATTGCACAAGAAATGACAAAAACCCATAAAATAAATGTAACTAATTAGTTTTCAAAAAGAATTTGTCAACATAAAAGCACTTTGAAGTCATTGTCAAAGTAACCCCCTCTGGCCAAGTCATAATTCTCAAAACCTTTTGCTTCTCTTTTAAATGGATGTAATTTTGGCATAATTTTGATGAATGTTTTGGATTGTTGTCCTGTTGAAGAATGAAATTTTGACCAATAATTCCGATGGCATCATGTGTGTTTGAAGGATGGGATGGTAATTCTCTTTTTTCATAATTCCTTTAACTTGGACCAAGTGTCCAGATCCCCCCCCCCCCCNAGCATGACCAGACTGTGTAGCAAGTTAATCACAAAATGATCTGGGAGAAGGCAGACAGCAGGCTATTCAATAGAATGTTAAAACACATAAGCAACTCCGTTTGGGCAACGGAGTTGGAACACAACTGGAGTGCCAGTGCACTAATACAGACTGGGCATGCATTCATTACAAATCATTCCTTAAGCTGTAGTAGCTACATAATGTGCTCTTATTAAAATTCTTCTTGAAAACTAATTAGTTACATTTATTTTATACATTTTTGTCATTTCCTGTGCAATAAANTTTTTTTTTTTTTTTTAAATCTGGGGGTAGGAAAAAAAAAAAATCTAGGGGTGGCCTCAAACTTATGGCCTGTAGTGTACATGTACAAGAGAATGGAGGAAAAAAATAAGACAAAAAATAAAAAAGTAGAGCTTACCCCATAAATGAACTGAAATACAATTTATTATTACCCTCACATTAGTCAAACTCCATCATAATCTAATAAAAGTCATTATTTAACTTTTGGAACAACGTTGTAATTATGTAATTGAGTCCTCTTCTCTGGAGTTTGGAGACAAATGTTCATTTTTGCTCTATCAGGTTCATAGTCTCATAATTACAGATACTCTGTTCAGCTTTGTCTTTGAATCCGTATCTGAGTTTAACAGCCTGAAGGCTCCAACTTGCACAAAAGCTCTTTCTGTCACTACTCCATCCACTTCTGCACTCTCTCCTCCCATACACTAGGGGCACCCGTTCTCTGCCTT
>VXCM01000576.1:306939-325176 GCA_014773175.1 Lucifuga dentata | reverse complement strand
TTTTTTTTTTTTGATTAAAGGTGTTTTTCAAGCAGTTGTGGTATACAGAGAATTAACATGGCCCAGTACTAACGTGTTGTTTGAGCTGGTGCATCAATTTGTCCCTCTCTCTCTTGAGGGCCAGCACCTCCTCTTGGGTCTTCTTTTTATTGGAAGCAGACAGTTCTAGCAATGCAATATTAGCATCCTTCTCACTGATAGCTGCCAACAAAGCTTGTTGTCTGAAGGAGAAAAACAGCATTAGGATGTCAGCTTTCATATCCTGCAAAATGGAAAGAACATTAACTAAGGCAATTCATGAAGCTCTTTTATCTAAAGAACTGTAAATCAAACTGCACCAGTGTCAAATCCTGTCAAGTGCAACTGACACTACGCATGGCCGTGATCCAGCTGCAGTGGAGCCAGATGATGAGCAACGACACATAAAAATGAGATTGCTTCGTTCTTCTCTGATGGATGACAATAATTCATGGCATCATGACCTCAGTTTTCATTAACTGATTTATGTCTGGAAAACATCCACTGAGAATATGTACCAGAGCAATAGGCATTCTTTGGAAAATGTTAGATGATGATTCCCAAAAGTCCTAAAACCTCATGGACTCACTCATGGATGTTTTTCCCATTGGACTAAGAAGATCTACTGGAATATTAGTGGAGTCCTTATGAGCCTATTGCTGCAATTACAAAGAAAAAGAATTCCACCACTGTAAGAACTCTTTTTCCTTTGTAATTGCATTTTTACCATCTCCACCTGCTGTCTGAGAAGAGAAACACTCCCTTTAAAGGACCATACCACCCATTTTGCATGTTTGAGCCTAATATATTCAATTTTCATACATGTAAGGTTACTGACAACCATTTCCCAAAGGATAAAACCATATTTCAACTTTCCTGATATTTTGCAAAATCTCTTAATCTTTCAAAATCAAATATTCAAGGATTCACCCACCTTAAAAATCGATGTTTTGCCTGCTAATATTTACTCAGCCTTATGAAGTCACGGTCATTAAAATTTCTCGATAAACGCAGGTCTTCTTTTGGGACTATATTCCCTGGTGGAGACATACATTCACTCCATGCTTTTTATTGTGCTTAAACACTAAAATTGTGAAATTTCAAAAAAAAACCTGAACACACATCTTGTTCACGATGGATTATGTATCCCAAGAACGTTTCATGTATCAACAAGTTGATTTTAATAGTGTACCAGAATGAAAACCAGTGGCGGTCTGGAAGGTAGGACAAATTTTTTTAAAGTCACCGTTCCAGTAGTATGCTTTGGGAAATGATTGTCAGTAACCGTATGTGTATGAAAATTGAATATATTAGNGTTCCAGTAGTATGCTTTGGGAAATGATTGTCAGTAACCGTATGTGTATGAAAATTGAATATATTAGGCTCAAATATGCAAAATGGATGGTATGGTCCTTTAAATTGCCTGGTTTCTTCTTAAATTCTCAGTGTTTTTAGGTAGTTTTTTTCTCCTTGTCTTCCAAGACAGGGTGGACCAGCTTGAGAAATATCACTGTTGTGGGCCTGTCAAGCACTTTGAGATACTGTGTATGATTATAGACTATACAAACACAGCCCAGCTATTGGTGCATTTGACCAGAAGAAAGTCTTCATTTTAAGTGAAGGACAGAACAGCCTAGATGAAGTGACTCAAGGTATTCTATCTATGGCCTACTAACTTCATCTCCAGGATCTCCTCCAGTTGTTTCCTGCGCTCTTGTCTCATGTTGGTCAGGTGAGTGTCCCTCTCCTGCAGCGACTGCTGGGTGGAGGAGAGACGCTGCTTGGTGGAATCCAGCTCCTGTCTCGTCCTCTCCAAGGTGTTCATCAGCTCCTCCAACTGACAGCCAGAATTTTATGAGAACACAACAAACGGACAGAGAGACACATAGACATAAGTCGACACTCTTTATTAGTCAAGTACTCTTACTAAAACATAGTGTATCACATCAGTGGTAAGTATTTCTCATGAGTAAATCTGCACCTTTAAATGGTCCATGGAGCTGTCCTTACGAGAGTCCTGTCCCATGCCTTTCTTGTCACCTTGGGGTCCCAATTTGATGTTTGGACCCTTCTTAGACTGATCTTTGCCTCCTTGTCTGTAAAAGTTATAAGTTACATTTCCATGATGGTTATTCTTACTGAATCCAACTTTTTCAGTGACATTTAAGTTTCAAGAAACAATAATAATGAGGCATTAGTCTTATAAACTGTTACTTGTGTGAGTAATGTGTCGGACATGTTATACCCACAACAACAACATGAAACACAAAAACAAGACAATAATGCCAGGTGCACTTTGAATTTCTAGAAGAGGTTGCTGAAATGAGTTTTGGGTTTTAAAACCTTTGTTAGCACGTGGATGGATACGCATGTCAGGTGAGAAGCTGAAATGGGGAGTGGGGGGATCTTACTTACCTTGGAGCTAGACTGCAGATGGGGAGAGGAAAGGAAGGAGGAAGAGGGATGACGGGACAAGCACAAGTGACATTGTTGGCAGGAAACAAGAGCACACAAAGGAAAAAGTAAAAAAGACAGATTAGAACAAGGACATAAAGAAACACACACAACAAAGCAATATAGGATCCAGAGGAGATCATCATATGTTCATTGTCAAATAACATAGGAGATTACAAAGGCACCTGTGCCATCAGCTGCTCTGCATCCTGACACAATGTAATGCAGGATGCACCTTCTCTGAAAATATGGAATCATGTGCATCTGCTGCTGAGTGGCAGACATGCAGTCAGACAGGCAAAAATCAGCAGGGCAAAAGAGAAAGGCAGGACAGGTCTGAGTGCCGAGCAAGAGGAAAGCCAAGAGTGGACAGCAAGGGTTGACCAAGTGGACAAGAAGGAGTGATCTAATGAGAGACTTATCGGTTATGGATGCAGGGTTGATCAGACAGAAGAGACCCAACTGAACTGGCACACTTCAGGACCAAGGGTTGAGTCCAGACCCTACCTACTACAGCACCTCACTCACTGAGTGCGTGTAGACCTGGAGCAGAGCTTTCTATACATGCAGGCCACTAGGCTGATCATTCCTCTGAGCATCTTGTAGAGCAAGCTAGGCGGGGCAGGGTAGGATGGGGCGAGGAAGGACAGAGGAGAGCTGGGAATTAGAGCTAAAGGTGGCTACCAGAAAAGGCTACTTGAGAAGAGAGGGTTGGGCTGGTGATGCTACTGGAGTGAGTTTGAGTGACTGTGAATTCCAGAAGGGGAGGGTGATACAGGGTGAGTCAAAGCAGATGGGTGGCTGGATTGGGCAGGGAAGTGTGGTCATAGCAGGAGGAGGCCTCAGCGCTAAAGAAAAAAACTTCTTAAGCTACAACAATCAGCCACAGCAAACATAAAATAAACACAAAAAGGCACAACAAAGTGTGTATATATGTGTGTGAGAGACAGAGAGAGAGAGGGAGGGAGAGACTGTATATTTATACATGTATGTTTGTTGATGTGTGATATTTACAATTTGTAATTCTGAATGCTGCAATTTATAATTTGTAATGATATTTGATATTTTTCTACTTGACTTCTCATGATGGCTGTTAACACTGGCTGACACATGCAACTGGAAAACAGAAATAGAAATTCAGCAGAAACACACACACACACCACACAGTGATCAAAAACCTTTCCTACACCTACACATACAGGCCTACAGGTACACATGCAAAAGAGATCAAAGCGGATATTTGCACAGGTGACGTGAATCCGGGGATCTTTTATATCATGTGCATGGGTACAGCACTGAGACAACAGAAAGCCCATCACTCTGATACAAATATCTCTGAATCCTTTAGACAGCAGGTAGATGCAGGCACACAGGCGTAACCAAATGCAGGTGCAGCAGTCGCAGTTGAAGACTTTAACCACGCAACCAGCCGAGCTGACGTGCCAGGGCAGAGCACTCACTTTCCCAGGAAATCCCACATCATGCCCCCTATCTGCTGGGGAGCAGCAGACACAGATGGGAGCGGGTCAGGGGGAGCTCTGCCACTGGGATGAGGGGTGGGGCGAGTGGCAGGGGGAGGGGGGCTGGTGTCAAGGGCATAACACAGAAAGAGTTGTGAGGATGTGGGACAGAGATCGAATAAAACAGAATTGGATTGGAAAAAAGGTGAACAAGAAGAAAAGAGGTTCAAGATCGAGGAAAGTCACCCACGACAGGGGGCAGAGAACAGGACAGGTGGGCGTGAAACAGAAGACAGAAGGGGAACAGGACAGGGAAAAGTGGGTAAAGATGGCAAAGAAGGACAAGAACACTCAATTAATTAGAGACCACTAAAAACTGAACATGACACTGAAACAAAATGGTCTCTATAACTCGCAGGTAGTGACACTACCACAGGTAGTAGCACTAAGTGGTGGGGCAGGAACAAGATAATTGGCAGGAGAGAAGGGCTGTCATTGGTGCTTATGTGTGTCATCATGCAGTCCAACTAATCTTTGCCTTAATCTGATTAAATTCCAGCCAGGATGAATGAAGATGAAGTCTCCACAAAGACATCAACCGAACCAAAACATAAAAGGAGTTTTTTTTTCTGTGTATACTGCACTCTTTATGTATGTACCTCTTCCACTGACCTCTTCCATTAAGACAACATCTGAGTGGCACAGGGCACTAACATCACATCTAATAAGGTGTCTAATAAGGTGACATGTACAGAGACCCTGACTGATGTATCTGATGCAGATTCAGCAAGGTGACTGTATTACATAAGGCCACGATTGTCTCGAGCAGCACAATGTGCCTAGTGACACAGGGGTACATCAACAACGACAGATTACTGTACATGACATATACAAAGCGATATGGAAGTTAAAATAAAAGTAATGCAGGACTTTTAAGACAAACATTATCCATCAGATACCATTTGAACTTTCACTGCTGAAACTCCACAAACTCCTAAAAGTCCATTGCTCTTTTATTAGCAAAGAGCAATGTGCTTTTAGTTAAATATCAAATATGCTTCAAAATACAAAGTTAAAGACATAAACACAAAAAATCTCCTGTCTTCTACAACTAGTGTCTATTTTATTATAATCGTGTTTAAAAAAAAAGAGTTTTCCTCATTTGTACTGTACAGTGAAGCAGTAATATTTTGATAAAAATTTTTGTTACTGTAATGTGCAATAAAAACAAATGCATACTTTTAAGCTAAGAAATGTCTCCCCCAAATAAACCTAAATATATTTAATAAGTGAATTTGATAATAGATTCAGACTCAATTAAAATCTATCAAACTGCAACATTATAGGAGATAAAAGATTTGGTAATAGATAGATGAGACCTAAACAGAAACCTGCTACCAGAACCTACCAAAGTCGTACAAAGTGTAACATGATTTAAAATAATTTTAACAATCTTGCTGAAATATTATAAATAAAGACGAACAATGATACTATTTCTATGTGATTTTAACACTAACACAAAGAGTAAGAGTGCCACTGTGGACTAAAATAAAATTAAGATCTCTTTGCATACTTTCATTAACTTGTCTAGATAATCAAGTGTTAATTACCTTTCCAGCTCAGCGATCTTCTTGTCTTTGTCATTCTTTTCAGTCTCCACCTCCCTCAGGATGTCCAGGAGTCTCTCCACCTCCGTCTGGGCCTTGCTTGACTCGTCCTTGTAGTAGGACACCTCCTTCTCCAGCAGCTTCACTCGGTCTACGTATTCTGGGTTTCCTCTGGAGCCTGACTGCTGCTCCACTTCATGAGCCTTCTGCATCGACACACCAGGGAAAGACACACAAACACACAGACGCACGCGTGCACACAGGCACACACCCAAACACACAGTTAAACTTGTGTTAAACTCGTACAATACAATACAGTTTATTTGTTTACTGCACATGGATTAGAGATACACATACAATCCAATCAGTTGGTGTCTTGTGTTAGCTCCCCCCTCTGCCCTCTCACTCGCTTTCTGAATGAATAAAGCAGCATAAAACATTGTGGACAGGAGCATCATTACTGCTGCCGGCTCATTAGCTTTAACAGAGCTATTATTTAGCTCCGCTTAATAGCCCTCTGAGACTCCCAGCCACTTGGCACACTCCATGTGTGTATTTGTGTTTTTGCGTGTCTTGTATGCGGAAATTAAATAAGCAAAATACTTGTGAAGATGAAATTACTGTCTTGCTCTTTAGAAAGTGGCAGTAAAATGCTAAATCAAGAGTCAAATCATTGCTGGGGTTCATTATTTTCTGCTTATATATATATATAAAGTCTGGAGCATTCATTGGTGTTTCATTTGAATGTTCCAAAATGAGTGAAAATCAGGTTACAAAACACAGGTTACAAAAAGCCATGTTCCTTCATTCATAAACAGCTGTTACCGGACTCTTTTAGCATTTGCCTTGAAAGCGGCATTACTATAGTATTTCCTTGTTTTCATGTTAGAGAAGCTTTTCATAAAACACACCATTACATTAAAAAATTAAGACCTGTTTCTTAATGGTACTTTCTACTGGTAAATTTCAGCAGTATGAAATCTCTGCAATGTTTTGAGCTGTACTTGTATCATGTGTTAGTGATTAATAAATATGATAGATAAGCCCACTCAGTCAATCAGCTGGTGTATTTTCGGTGCGAGTTTTGAACTGATCTCGCACACGTTCTAGTGGCGCTGAACCTCTTCCTCAAGCATCTCTCCTGTGCACTGGATTCCTGTTAATGTGTAGATACTGTTGCAGCTTTCTATCCTGCCTTTTAAAATATGGAGCTTTAAAACAGAGAATTTAGGTTTCCTTTGCTGATTTGATGTGTCAGTTTCACTTTCAAAAACCAGGGGAGTAGCAGTATAAAATGTGGTAACATGCCAATCTTAACTGGATTTTGCCTGTGACACCAATTACAACAGAGCATCAGCAATAGGACAACAATGCACAGATAAATTTAAGGGAAGCTTTATGAATGAGCTGTAATTATCACTGTGCTCGTTTAGCGCAGTTACCGTGATTTTTTAAAATCTTGCCCAATAATTTTTGAATATGTGGTACCATTAAATCTGGGTGAGATATTATTTAAAATCCCCTTTTACAAAATGTTGGCATTTTTCAGCGAAAAAACAATAAGCCTTTGGTTATCTGCCACACTCTAATCAGAGCACTATACTGCCTGATCAATACGGACTAATCTCACCATTGCTGTAACAGTTTGTACCTCTTCATGAATTAATTCTGTGATAGACATTAACCTTGAAAATATATACAGCCACACATTTCACACAGGTCACAAAAGTGCAACAGCTATACAGAGCCAAGGAAACGCATCCACCAAAACACTCAAGTGAGCTACCGCAACTGATGGTACCTCACCTACTAGCACCCCAAAGAGACAAAAGTGAAGCGTGGCAACAGTGACACATGCAACAAGCTACCATCATGCAAGCCCAACAAAGCTGCACAGTCTTTACACCTGTCAGTCAAACAAATTATAGAAGCACAATGACCAATCAGTAGGATATGGATAAGTATCATGCTTTAAGCATGAGGAGAGATGTGAGGATTTAAGACTATCCTCGGCTATTCCATAGCAAAATGTACATAATATCATCAATATGAGTATAAGTGAAAAAACACTGGACTATAGTTAAATCAACCAACTATAAATCAACTATAGAACCTCATTAAAAATACACTAATGATATATAGCATATATTGAACTACAAAACACCAAATAAAGTAACTTTACATATAAATACTGTATATAGCATTGACTTCTCACAAACACAACTGCATGATGTGTAAGTTGCACAGGATTCCCAGTGCAATATAAAGCTCAGGTAATTACAATACAGGGCAACAATCAACATGCATCGAGGGCAGCAGGTAAAAGCATCATGAGAGCTGAGGTTAGCATGATCACCATCTAGCAAAAACGTATATCAGTGTCCTCATGCTTTCGATATGTGCCTCGGAATGCTCAAAGAGGGACTTACAGGATTGTTCATCTGACTGAATAGCTGCTCAGCTTGCTATATTGCAAATGCGGGGTTGAGGGAGGGAGTGGGGGGAGACCCGGGAGAGTAGTGTTAGGATTTAGTTTGAGCCAGAGGAGAAAACAGCAGGATCAAACATGTTACAGTACATGTTTGACAGAGCAGTAGTACAGTATTGCAGTAACATGAGGGCAACTGCAGAGGAAGGGAAAAGCTGTTTTTCTGTGCATCATGGAATGGGAGGAGGTGGATGAGGGTATTTAATGGAAGGTTAGCTTCCTAAAAGGCAGAGTAGGGGAGAGAAAGCATGAAGGCAGCATTATCCAAATAGCTGTCTTTTATATAAGGCAGATTTATGTTTATGTGTTAAGGATTATAGTGATATAAAAGTCTCAGTCTGTACATAACACAATGGCTCTTACATCTTCATATGCCATATGTAATTGTGAATTTATTGTGCTGGTGCTTTTATTTTGAAATTTGAAGACAATATTTCTGCAAAAAGATTCGCCTTTTTTGTCCAAAATGTAAACGTACATATATATTTTGCTTCTAAATTAAAATCTAAGGTGACACACTGGACAATCACTTTGAGACAGACACCTACCTTCTGCAACTGCGTCTCCAACTTACTACACTCCTCTTTTTTCTGCTCGATGGCAATCTCCAGTGACTTGAGCTTTGAATCCTTCTTGAGGCCGGAGGAAGCCAGTGATGAGGCGTGCTCCTTCAGATCGATGAGACTGGACTGCAGGAGGACAGACAATGAGGACAGGTCCAAATCAGGCAGGCCAGCACAGTGCCAGCAGGTCTAACTATAGGTCACAGAGCCAGAATTAACATTACAGTAGAATAAATATATATATATATAAAAGTACACACATACATGCATACATGATCACTGACCTCTTTCTCTGTTAATTCTATCTGCAGGGAGTTGACCTTCTCCTTGAGATCCTTGTTCTCCTTCTTATAGGATTCCACTTCTTCCAAACGTTCTCTGTCTTCCCTCTCCCTTTGGTCCTTTAAACGCTCTATAATCCTCTCCTAACAAACACACAAAGAGAATTTAAAGTAGCATGATTGTCTCAGATTTGAAGTCAACCATATATTCAATGGGAAGATGCTTATGCTTGAACCAAAATGACCCCACAAGGAGGAAATCTGAGTTGCACATCAGCGTTCCTATCTCAACTGAGAATATGGACCATATCCCAGCCTGTGTGTGTTGTAGCTCTGACCTTCTCTGACAGCGCCTCCTCCAGGGTGGCCAGGGCAGTGTCTGTGTTACTGGAGTCAGTCTGCAGAGACTTGACCCTGTCCTTCAGGTTCCCCAGCTGCTTGTCTTTGTCCCGCAGCTGCTCCTGCAGGTTTTCAATCTGACAGAGATGAAGAGGAGATACAGGAGAGAAACAGACGTAACGAGCATGAACTCAAAACAAGAGCATTGTTTAAAGTTGGTGTAATTGCTGGATTCAGACATTTAAAATGTTTGAAGACTAATGGTGCATTTATTGTACCTCGGAAGTGATTAGTCGCAACTTGGAATTACATCATTTACAACCACTGCACGTTTGAAGTAAACAAAGTAGGAAACTACAGGGACTCCTCAATCAAAACTTCTGTTTTGTTTGCTCTGTTGGACCAAAAGAAGCTACGTTTTAACATTTATGATTTACCTTTTCAAAACAGTGGCTACATTGCCAGTGTTAAACTTTTTACAATTTGTTTTACACTATGCAGTTCTTTTTTAAAGGAACAAATCAGTTGTTCTATTTCTTCCTGCAAGGGGCACAATGGTACCAAAAACACGATCATTTAGTGATGAGGACAGCTTCTATGAAGAGAAAGTGAAGGGAAAAATGAAGAGAAAATGTAAACAAGCTGCTAAAAATGTTACATAGTATGTCACAGAAAATAAGAAATACCATAAACTGTTAAGAGTGTGCGAGCTGCAGATGCAATTTTTTAATGCAGTAATCCAATTTCTACACTTACTTTTTTAAACCAACTTTATTTCTATGTTTTCGCAAAATAAACACAGAAAATTCAGAATTTAAAAAAAAACACAAAACATATGTCTAGAATCTTCATATGAACAGACAAAGAAAACCAAATGGCACATCAGGAGAAAAGGAAATTGCGAGAGATGACAGAGAACAGAGACATGCCATGTGGCAGAGGAGGTGCAATAGAACAGAGAGAGAATAAAGCAAAGGGAATGGGTGAGCAGGTCAGGGCTGGAGTGAGAGAGTAACACTGTGAGTATTAATAGCACACACTAGAGCCAGTGAGGCAGAAATATCTTCTTCCTTGTCTTTATATGGACAGTTCCCCCCTGAGAGCAACAGAAACGCTCTCACTCCTTAATGGAGAGAGTAAAAACTCTGCTTTGTAATTCCAGAGAGACAACAACACACAAAATAACTAAGAACTCTCTCCTTCATCCTTTATTGAATGTAAAATTTTAGATTGAAGTAGAAATATTGCTAATAGATAAATTGCAAAATAAAAAAATTAAATGATATGACAAAATCTTAAAGAGCAGTTCGTGAATGACTTTGACAGGTATTCCCAACATTTTGCTAAGTGCATATTCCCACCTTCTTCCAGTCATATCTCCATCAAACTATCATGTTGATATTGATTCTAATTCTCACCTTCTTCTGCAGGACATTGATCTTCCTCTCTTTGACCTCTAGCATGTCCTTCATGTCCCTGATTTCTCCAGCCAAAGTCCCTTTTTCCTCTGTCAGGTCCTGCAGCTGCTTCGTTTTCTTATTCAGGAAGGACTCTTTCTCTTCCAGACGCAGACGCAGAGCATCCACCTAAAGCACAACATAGCCGAAAACATCTCAGAGACAGTCCATATGGCGAGCCTGCCTAAAATCAGCCAGTCATTCCAGGAATTTGGGATTCTGTCTATAAATGCAATATTAGAAAATTCCTGCAATATTGCTCAATCACTGCAATAAATCCAGACAATGGTTAGATCACCAACACGAGTTCCCCAGTGTTTCCCCAAACCACACAGCAATGGCAAGTTTAACCTCTTAGCCATCTTATGTAGATGATGAACCTTCACAGACAAAACCAGATCAAACAAATTCACCTTAACTACAACATTCCAACTTCCTTACAGATGTGTTTTTGTCTGTCAAACTTTATTTCCCACAAAGTTGCAGGCAGAGCTCACTCCTTCAGGCATGTGTTACATCTTTTTGCATAAAGATTTTGTAAAAGCTAATTTATTCATTTTCAAATTAATTTTAGCTGCAACAACTCATCAAAATCCTGTTACAATAACCTAATGTAAGTGGATTACACTGCAATTGGTAAAATTCTCTTTTTATTCCAAAACTAGCCTGACATAAAACACCATCTTAATGAAAAAAGAACACAAACATTCATCATCTTGTACTTTTAATTTAAAAGCGGTTTCAAATATGGCTGCTGATTAATAAATAATTACTCGTGAGGGCTCGTCTTTAGTGCATTAATGAACTGTAGTACAGCCACAATTATTCATTTGTCAGGTATGTTACAACAGCTTCTAGCATGTTTTTGAGGTTTACATTGATTATGGGCAGCTTATTATTTTCTCAGTTTGGAAATGAAGATGAAAATATTAGAGAAGCTGTGTATTCTTAAAGTGGATTATTATAAGCGTATGAACATATTGAGGGTTTTTATTACCTCTGTTTGTAGAATGGCAGCGCGTTGCTCCTTGGCAGTGAGAGACTCTTTGAGCACCTCAATATGCTGTTTGCAGTCTGAGTTCTGGTTGTTGAGGGTCTCTAGTTTTGTCTGCAGGGCCAGCAGCTCGGACTCTTTCTTTGACAGCTCTTGCTTCAGCTGATCAATCTGTAAAAGCCAGTACATGGCCATATATGAGAAAAAAATGCAAGTGCAAGTGAAAGTCAGTAAAGAGCTTTTGCACTATTTTCTATCAACATGCTGCTATCTCATTAAAAATGCATTTGGGACCGACTCCCCTGCATTTGCCATATATTATACATCATCTCTATCTATGATTGATGAAAAGAAGGCTAAAAATAGAATAACAAAACTGTCTGCGAGTCTGCGCTTCGACAACAGAGTTTAAGCTCCACACAGGATGTAAACCACAGAGAGAGAGAGAGAGAGAGAGAACACACTCTTAACATGATTACAGATTTGATGTAGTGATGCTGGAGGCTTCACAGTGTCGCATTTCAAAATCATACACAGCAGATGAAAACAAGGAACCATGTTGCCAGAGTGCAAAGAAAACAACAATGTCTGTTCTGGAAGCTTAAGCATGTCAAGTCAGTTTAACATAAAACTAATCTAATGCAAAGGTATAGTCCACCACCATAAATTATAATGTATAACATTAGTCTCTTGGCAGCAAAATAACAGTTACTAACTTTTATGTGTAATTATGTCAGTTAAGTAATACGTCATGGATGCATTTGCTAATTGTATCGTTTTTGGTGTTCTCGATACTGAGCGCTGCTCAAAATTCAGCAGGCAAGCATCTGTCTGATAGTTGCCAGCAAAGCACTTTGCTGATGACACTAAATGCTAAAACTCACTAAATTCAGCAACACAGTCAGCCACAGTTTCCTTCTCTCTGCACAAATCTATGTAAGTCCTGCACATCTCAGGTCTGTTTGAGGCTGGAAGCAATAAGCGATAGTTAAACCTCATTTTAATACCTAATATTTCTCTATGTGTGCATGCATAGTGCAGATGGCATCTACCTTGGTTTTCATAAACTTAGAGTGGTTCTTGTAGACCTCCATCTGTTTGATCTCCTCCTCCCGGTCCTCTGTGTTCAGTAAGCCATTTGCCTTCAGCATTTGGATCTCATCTTCCAAATCTCGAATGTTGCGCTCCAGAGAGGCAATTTTGGTGTCCTGCACACAAACATGTAGAGGAGACACACCTCAGCATCCAGACTGGCATTTCCACAAGTTTGCATGCTGAAAATACACCTGAAAAAGACAGAGTACCAGTAGAAAGCAAAGACAGACTGAAAACAAAAAGCCTCAGAGACCAAGAAACAGAGTGAGAAGGAGCGAGATAAAGAGAGAGCCTGGAAAAAGCTCTGTGTCTGAGAGAAACCGCAGTATCTATCGGTGAAACCCGAAGCTCCTTGCAGCTGTTCACAGGATTAATCACCATTGGGAAATATTGAGCACACATCCAGCATGGAAGGATCAGTCCGATCAGAGAGAAATGTGCAGAGGAAAAGCCAGGAAAGTAACAGTCGTGCTTTATTGTAGTTCCTTGCAGACCATTGCAGAATCCAGCCTCTGGATTGCGAGTGTGAGTGCAGCTTCAGCTTCACAGCTTTTTAAATAAATAATACAATGTCTTTAAGATTGGCCATGGTCCATCTCTCTCCAGTACAGTACAGGGCAACATTGTTCCTTGCTGTCTTTCTTTCTTTCTCTCTCTCTCTCTCTCTGTGTCTCTCTCTTTTTGTGTGTCTCTCTCTCTCTCTTCCTTTCATCCTAGTGGCTCTGAACTTATGAACCTGGCAGGGTCAGTTATTACCCACAGCAGAGGAACATGGGTAAGATATCATGATGAGGAATGGCAGAGTACCTGAGATGGATCTGAGGGGTTAACTCATTGCATGAACACTGCACATGTGCATGCACTTTGCTCTGTCAACGCATCTGATCTGAACCTTCGTGAAGTGCGTTACAAGATGAACACTGAAAGAAACAACTGTAATAGATATAAGATACTGTACCTTCAAAAAAGACAACTTATCCCATCCAAATGTAATGACTCCTTAATCGACCTGGTCAGTAAATCTCACTCTCTCTCTCTGTCTCTCTCTTTCTCTGCATATTGGCCTCTCACTGTCACAAACAACCACACCTGTTTCCATGGTAGCAGCAGGCAGGCTATATACTGTGCGCTGTCTCTGGTGAGTGAGGCAGAGAGGGTGGGAGAGATGCAGGGAGAGAGGGAGGGAGGATTACTCATGCTTCCATCAGCATCAACACAGCAAAAGAGGAGCAGAGAGAACCAGAGAGATGCACAGCACTGCACAGGATAGAAGGTGGACCTCCCCTCGATCCGTATGCTAATCAACAGGATCCCAGAGCCTAGCAGGTCACATGACCATTATCAAGGAGGCTGGGGCCTGCGCAGCACCAAACTAGCCCAGCGAGAGGGGCTGTGTCAGCTCAGCGATGATGTCATGATTTATTTTGAGGAAGTGATGTCAGGCCTCTGCAGTGAAGATGATGGTATCTACGGTGGTTCATGTACCTGGATGGCCCTGTTTCTCAACTGCCAGATTAAGTTACCATACAACAAACACTGATCTGAATAAACATTATTACCTTTAGAAATTAATATGAATATATTTTATTCACATACCATGGCTGCACTGGTCTTAATGAATGGAATATTTTATGTCTTGTCCATTTTCCTAAATATTCCTTAAGCTTCAAAAGTTGAAAGCTGTCCCACACTGTTTTGGATAATTTATTCAAATTTTTAAAATGTAATATAAATTAGTCAGTTTTATAACTATGCACCATCATCAAACTAAATCAATCAAATGAAAACAATACATGTTTATGTATAATTTAATAAACATTTCCCCTGGTATTCAGCCTCCCATATTTTGTGTTTTTGGAAACTTTGACGTGAATTAAAAATTAAGTTCTTTGCAGTTCACATTTAAATGATGGACCAACCAACACAATGATGCTGAAGAGGTTAAATATCTGAATTAAAGACCACTTCCACTTAAAAATGTTTTGGTTTCTGCCCTTGGATGTTTCACTTTTCACAAATTGATGTATTGTAGAGTTTCTCTCTGGAAGACCGTTTTCACATTCATGTGCTGAAGAGGAAGACATCTCTGTTCCTCCCTGAAATCTGAGTCAGTGATGTGCACATACAAGCACAATTTGTGGCATCACAAAATCAGTGATGCCACAAATTCATGGTTCTGAATGCACAGATGTGAAACGTGTTGTGTGGTTTGTGTAGCTGTTAACTGTTAGCTAGTTCATGTTCATAATCAGAGCAGTGTTGCTGCTGCTGGGTGGGGCCATATTTGCATATTCATATATTCTGGAATTCTCTTTTTAGAATTTTGAGTAGCTGGGTGATGTTTGAAGAAAAACCACATTGAGCAACATGTTAGAGCACAGCATTTTACATGTTTTAAAATGTGTCTAGAGGGGATCTTTAAATATGGCATATGCTGAAATTAAATCTGTGTTATCAAGTTACTGGATGTTCTTCTTCAGAAACTACAGAAGTTGAAATGTTGCATAATAATATGGATTTTTGTTAATGTTGACAGAGCTGCTTTGTGGCTGGATGCACACTGTGTCTACATGTGTGAGAGAGAGAGAGATAGAGGGAGATGTGCCTGTGTGGTCTGCTCTATTGACTCAGCTGCTGGGATACACAATGACAACGATATTCAGAACTACACACAACAATCTAGGCCTCAGTTTAGACGTAACGCGGCTTTTTGTTTCACATGTTTGTCGTCTTCATAACTTCTGCCTTTAACATCTATATTTATAGATCCCACAAAACCATGATGGAGTTTGAGGTCTGGGTGGACATACTTTCATTAGAGTCAAAGACACACAACCAACATTTTAAAAACCATAAATTATCAAAATTAAATAATACATTAGTACCACATTAGTTACTCCAAGAACCATAACTGAAGAAAGACGAGTTGAAGATTTCTGATGATTGTGTATGTGGCTGTATTCAGGTTGTATGTTCTGTGTCAGGGTCTTACTTTCATCTCTATGATGGTCTGAAGGGCCTTGGTTTTGCCTGGATCCTGATGCAGCTGAGTTCTCCGATGCAGTTCCTTAAAGAAAAGAAACAACATTACATAGAATCTGTATGATGGAATCTTCTGAAAACAGAAACATTAAACCAAAGACATAATCAATTAAAATACAAAACAAAGAGACAAAAAAGATTTGTTTGCTTCATTTTTTTTGTCATTACACAGCAGCCTTCATTTTGCCATTAAAATATACAGTATAACAACATGCTGGAGCTAAAGCAGCAGAACAGAGCATATTGATTATGTGAAGTTCAGTACTGCCCTCTAGTGATAACAAGATAAAAAACAGAATGTGAAGCCTATTTTAATATTAACATAACTCTGGTGATATAATACCTCTCGCAGGTGAATGTTCTCCTTCTCCTTCTGATCTAGAATGACCTCCAGATGTCCGAGTTGGGCCTCTGCCTCAGCGATGCGCCTGGCTCTTTCCTGTTCTTCCTCTTCAGATGCCCTGCCCGACCCTGGAGGCAGCCCCTTGCTCTGCAGCATCTCCAGCAGCTTCTTAATGGACTCGTCCCTGGCACCCAGTGTCTGTTTCTGGGTCTCAATCCTCAGCTCCATCTCCTCCAGGGTCTTTCTGAGCAAGAAGAGCTCCTTGGCCTGTCGGTCATGTTCAGCCTGCAGTCGTCTGAAGTTCTCCTCTGTCAGCTCGATGGTAGTGAAGTGATCATTACCGGAGCGATTTCCACCTTCCTGCTGCAGCAGGTGGTTCAGGTCTCTCTGTGTGCGCAGCTCATCCTGTAAAGCCTGAATGGTCATTTGGAGATGCTGTGGGACAAAATACATGTGCAAGCACACACACACACACACACACACACACACACACACACACACACACACACACACNCACACACACACACACACAACCAACCAATTACTGAAGTTAAATCTGTGAAAAAAAATCTAACTATTTCAGATTAACACTGAGGATAAACACACACTTCTGAAAAGCTGTCCCATAAGGTTCTGTAGAAAAATAGTATGTGAATGCTTTTATATGACACTATAAGTCAAATAGGTACATGACTTACCTTAGAATGTCATTACAAGTAAACAGACTGTAATAATAATCTTCTTTTGATGGAAAAGTACAGATCGTTTTGGAAAAGGCATCAAAAGATTGGTTTTTATATATTTTATATATACTAAGTTTTGACAAATTCATCCATCAGTGTGCTGTGAAAAGTTGTTTTATATACGTGAGCAGCCTTAATGAAAGCTCTTAATCGTCTCTTAGTCGTCTGCTAATCAAAGCAGACGACCCTCCCACCACCACAGCCTTGCTACTTCTCTGCAGCAGTAGAGGTGATTGTCGCTGCCTCAGCCTGAGGGGCCTGGATACAGATATGCTTCTAACCTCAGAAGTGGCATCAAATGATAAGCAGTAAGGGTCTCCGAGCTAATCACACACACATACACATAGGATCAAACTGTACTGTATATTTTTTAGGGGAGGTATTGAGGCTGAGTTTCTGTTATAGATTGATTGACTCAGGCTGGTTCTTGCCTGTTAAAATTTGCTTCCAGATATGTCTAGAAAGAGACTAATCAATCCATGTCTAGCAAATGGGCCCCAGTCAGGATTTGGAATAGAGGAAACTGGTTCTTACACTGAACTCAAACTCAGCTTATGGCACCCTGGTTGTGTAGGAAATTAGATACTACACGGTGATGGAGCACCAGAGGAGTTCAGAGTGACATAATTAAACAGACTAACCACGCTTTTGAGTGTTTCTAGGGGAAAAAATACAACAAATAAAAGGAGAGTGCTAAAGAGTTTTCATTTCATTTTGGAGGTTAGAGGATTCATAGGAGGGGGTGGACAATACAAAGGGATTGCCAGGCATCTGAAAGTACACATCACACTGAAGGTGACTCTATGTTGTGCACACAGCAAGTGTTGCAAACATAGGGACAAACCTTGGTTCTCCTGGCATCCAGCAGCTGCAGGGCATGGGCAGAATGAACAGAAAAATGCATGGGAAAACACAGTGTCAGAGCATGAAACACAGATGGATGATCAACAAAAATAAGCCAGTTTTACATCAGAGACAGCCACCAATCTGTCCAGTTTTCCATTTATCACTTACAGAACAATACCAGCGATATGGCATGTTAGAGCCCAATATAGCCCAGTGGAAAATTGGGTTAAATTTTATTTTACCTTCAAGTTTATAAACTAAGTAAGTATGCTAACTTATTAATTTATAAACAACTAAAAATAAGTAACTATATATGGTGTGAAGGTTATTTTTATTTTGTACATGTTCAAGTATATAGTTTTGTTGTTAACTTATATGTTGTGCTTTTATTTGCTAATCTAAGGATATGGTAGAGTCAAAGGTAAATAGGAAGGAAAAGAGCAAGTTTTTTTTTTTTTTTTTTTTTTTTTTTTTTTTTTTTTTTTTTTTTTTTTTTTTTTTTTTTTT
>VXCM01000576.1:290783-306792 GCA_014773175.1 Lucifuga dentata | reverse complement strand
GTTATGAGTTTAAGGGCTTTTGTATAAAGAAGAAATTCATTATGAAAAACACAAAATCTAGGTTTCACCTTCATGTACTTTGACTTATGGATATAAAATTTTCCCAGAATTACAATGTTATTAATGAGGAATTCATCTTTCTTATTGATCAGTGAAAGTCCAAATATAATATTTTCTTTTGTGACGTCATGCAGATCAAAAATGTTTGGGTGAAGCCAGTCGTGTATATCCTGCCAAAGAGTTTTAGAATGTATGCATTCAAAAAATAAATGATCTGTGGTTTCACATTCATCACAAAATATACAGTTGTTTGTTTCAAAACCAAATCGCTGTCGTAGAAAATCACTGGATGGGTATACTCCGTTTAAGGTTTTAAAATGGAGTTCTTTGGCTTTGGGGGTGATTGGAAATTTTAGATATTTGGTTCGTAACATGGTGATAGTAAGAAAAGAGCAAGTTGGGAGCCAGCGCTCTGAAAGGAGATAAAGAGACTCAGTGAGTGAAAAGTGGACTGCAAAGTTAATGATGTAGTGTTAAAAATGTTGTACTTTAGCAGTTGTAAGATTCTAGCCGAAAACCTAATCAGCAACAGCAGGGAGCGACTTTCGCGAGTTTGTGGATTTATTCAGCAAGAATTAAACTAGCACGCTAATCGCGAGTTAGCGCGCTTGTTAGCAGCCTGCTAACAGCGCCTGTAAAGAGAATGGAAGTGCTAGCAGGAGTTAGCTCAACCAGTGGATTTAGGCAGTTATATTTCCAGACGATTACGGTGGCTAGAGAGCCCAGGAAGCATCCAAATAGCGCTCTGTGGCTACCGGGAATGCTCACACAGACTCCTCTGGATCCGTAGGAGTTTGCTGTCTTCTTCCTTCTGCTTCCTGGACGACGTCGAGTGGCTAGCGGTGGCTCGTCCTGGACTTGGAATTGACCGGAACTGAGTGAGTTACATTTATTTGTGTTCGCTCCGTCGGCCATTGCTTTTAGGCCACGCCCCCACAAGTATCGATTCAGACCTGCAACGGGCAACTTTTATTCAGTTATTGTTGTGAAGAATTATGTGTGTGCGTGTGTGTGGAGTAGAAGTTTACAAAGACAATATATTTTTGTTTGTTAAATGTTTTATGTTATAAGGAAAAAGTTCACAGTTCAATTTACAGATGGCATTTTTTTTTAGTTAATTTATATTTCATTGGTGTATAGTGTATGTATTACATATTTACTTGTAGAGGGTAAAGGGTGAGAGACATACTAGGGGTTTTAAACTAAAGGGATGTAGGAAGATTTAAAGATTGAATATTTAATTTAATAGAGAAACTCAGGCCAGTAAATAATTAAATTAGTGGAATAAACGGGACCTCAGGCAAACATAAGACAAAAAGTTAAAGTAATTGGACTATGGCTAAACAAATGCAGGGCACCACTGCATTTTTAGAGGTTTAAGCCAGGAGGCGCTACATATACACCCTGCATATCTTACTGACAACCATTTCCCAAAATATACTACTGGAGAAATAATTTTTTTTTTCCCCTACCTTCCTGATTTACCATTGGTTTCTAGAGATGGCCGGTTCACGAATCATCGACTGAAAAAAATTGATTCTTAATCCATGAGTCAGTGATCCAGTTCACAGCTGTAACCTTCCGGTTCATTCCAGTCAGTGATATAAATGAATGAGATTCAATATATTTATATACTTTTTCTTTCACAACATCCTGTCTTTGAGATAAATCAATACATTCTAACTCCAACCATAAAACTAATGTCTGTTTGGCTCAGTCAATCTAGTTTGTGTGGCACAAACACTGCTTTAAGTGGCATTTGATGTAGTATATGTGAGCGTCCACTAGGGGGGAGCAGAGCCATGAGAGCTGCACAAAACTAGCTGCTGTCAGCTGTCAACTCTCAGTCTGTGCTCTCAACTCTCAGGCGGACATTCGGTTTCATTTTGCAGCGGAGAAAGCTGAGAATTTTGACTCGTTGCATCGCAGTGATGTCTTGCAGATAACACAAATAATACATATGAAAAGTATAATTTACTCAGAGTCCGGAGACAGTTCTGATTTGGTCCGGATCTGGACCGGAGTCCAGATTTTGAGGATGACTGTTGTAAACATTTATTTATTTATTTTAAAGATTAGGGAATTTGAAAAAATAACAGGAAAACTAAAATACGGTTTTATGTTTTGGAAATTGGTTGTCAGTAACATAACATGTGTGCGGGTTGTATATATTAGGCTTAAACATGCAAAATTATCTGTATGGTCCTTTAAGCCCTCAATCTGCACATCACTGTCATGTTCACTACATACCGGTACATAAAGCCAAAGTGACTTTATCAAGAAAACCTTTCTGGAAAGAAGCGAAGACAAGGTTTGACCATGCTTGCAATCAACCATTTAATTTCAGATAAATGCTGACAATTGTTACATATTAATAATAGTCATAATCAGCATAGTAGTAGTAGGAGTAACTGCAGTGGTATTAGTATTGTGACATTAACATAATTTATTGACACTGTGAAAACAATGCTAAAACTTTTTAAAATTCTTTTTTAACTCTCCTTCTTTAACATCCTATTTCAACAGCATGGTGTTTTATAAATCATGAGCTCTTCCCATCCAGTAGGGGTCAGTGTTTAAAACATAATCTGCAGCATTTTATAGAGAAGCACTGCATCTTCCACAATTTTGGTCACACGCCCTGATGTAAGTCAGTGCCATTTTGGGCCGACATAGTAAAATCCTCTCAAAGTTTCTATTTCACACTCAATGAAAACTGTCCACTCACACAGTACATGCTGTCAGACTTTATATCATAATTTTGAGTGTGTGTGTGTGTGTGTGCATGTGCGCGGGCGTTTCTAGTTGAGGAAACTTGACACCAGAAATGCTTAAAAACACATCTAAATTAATCTGCCCATATAATGTTAACAATTTGTGATTACAGCTTATAAGGATTGTACAAATATAGAATAAAGCCTTAACCTGAACTTGCACGTGGCATGTTCCATCACGAATAATAATGAATAATGTACACTCAGAAATACTTCTTTGTATCTGTATGAATACGTGCAGTATTACGGGAATTTGACCTGACTGTTTGGCATCAGGAATGACTGAAGTCTGGCTCAGTGTGACTGTGTAAAGAACGAGTCTGTGAACTATGGTCTGCTGCTTCCCCGCTAGCACTAAATCTACTTAGCAAGGCACACAGCAATAGCAACACTGTGTAGCTGGCTTTCAAATGCAAAATCCCAAGCCTGTTTTCAGAAGTCCTGAAAACCATTCCACACACACTGTCCCCTGTGGAGATTCCACACAAGAAAGCAGAAGGGTTTTTACCTTTTCTCTCCCCCTACATACCACACTCTTGTCTCAACTAACAGAGCTCCATCCCCCTTTCTAATCCATGATCCCTTCGTCTGCTGTGATCAATAATCTGCTGTCTTGGATCTAAATTGCAGAAAGCAGACCAATGAATCCATTTGCATAATTGCCCTGTGGGTTAATGATACGACCTTTCCTCTGTTATCCTCCCCTCATCCACAGCAGAAGTGTACCAGCATCTAGGGTGTGTCAGTCATGACTCAGTGGGTATCCGTGTTGTGGTCATCCATGTCTCAAGAGAAGGCTTCTGATTCTCTCACATCCTGAAAACAAAAAGGCACTCCGAGAGTGCATACCTCCCCCATGGATCCAGAATGTAATCTGGACCACCTCCCAATTTTAATCACTTCTTCCTCTTGACGTTAATTATGTCTCCCAAATTTCATCCAAATCCATCCATAGCTTTTCGAGATTATCCTGCTAACAGACAGAGAAATGTTGATGATCACATAATTGGCAGAGGTAATGAGCTTATGGAGGTTTCACAGCTAAAATCAGCCAAATCAGTGTTGAACTACAGCATCAAAGCCACAGTCATACTGTATGCAAGAACATAGTTACTGTACATTCAACATTTGTCCATTTTGGATACCCCAGGAACTTCTAAGTTATAGTCATTGAACTCATGTTAATACAGTTCATGTGCAAAACACCTAAGAAATCACAGTCTTTGCTCATTTCCTTATATGTAAGGATTACAACTCTTATTGTCTTTAAAAATGTCTTACACAGCGGGACATGGAAACTGTTAACAGAATGACTTAAGATCACTTCATATGTAGACCGAAACTCATGATTCTTTTTTTATCTTCTTAACCTGTCAGCCAGTGTGCATCACAACTGGTGCACACACACACACACACACACACACACAACTGATCTTGCAACAGAGAGATTGCATTTTTTTGGTACNCACACACACACACACACACACACACACACAACTGATCTTGCAACAGAGAGATTGCATTTTTTTGGTACGTGAGAGTGAATGAGTGAGAATCACCGCCGAAACTCATGATTCCAAATTAGTGAACACAATACTTTTACCAGGTGGTAGATTCATGAGCAGCCCTAGGTTTCTCTCTATCTCCCTCTCTCTCTTCCTCTGTGTGTGTGTGCATGTGTGTGAGTGGGTGTTTGACAGATGGACAGCTCCGAAGTGCTGAGTCAGAGCCGCCTGGACCTCACTGCATTCCTATTCTCTATGTTGTATGTCATAATGGCTGACAATATATAATTACACCCACAAGCCATGCCAGCAAACGTGGCATTTATTCAACTCCACTCAGCTAAAGGGAAGTTAGAGAAGAGCCCAAATGCAGAAATTGGAGAGTTGCAACAGTATGCAAAAGTTGGAAACTAGAAGACCGCACGGGAGCTGCATATCAATAATTAATGGCTATGATTATTTTCTTTGCAATACTTTTTAAGTGTTCAGTTAGTATGCACAGTTATTCATAATATCTTTAATTGTCATCTGAAGAATAGAGGAGTCATCGTTATTCTGTTTGATACAGCCACAGACAAGCCTCCAATTCTAGGCAGAATGCTTCCTTTAACTTGCAGTGTCTGTCACATTAAAGAACAATGAAAACCGCACAAAACCGCAAAAACACACACTCTGACATATGTGTTATGAATTCCACCTGGCTCTCCCTCTTCATATATGTCAGGGCTGAATCTGTGTTAACCTTAGATTTCATTTTCATTGTTCATTGAATCACTAAGCCCTGATTCAGGCAGGTTAGCCTATGAAGAGGTATTTCGGCCGGTCACTTGAATGAGTCTGAATAAATGGAGCTTACTGAAAAGCAACTTTCAACTCACTGTATGAAATACCTTTAAAATAGTTTCTTCATGTACGAGCAGCAGTAAATGGCATTCAATCGCTTCATGTTAGCAACAATTCAAGCACAGTCAGGATACTCTTAAAAAGTAGGAATGTTGCAGTATATTTCAGCTGTGTCTGCAGATAAAGCTGTGTAACCGTGTGGAGCTGTATGTGCTGTAACTTAATCACAAATCACAAAGACCTTCACACCAATAGATGTATACTACATGATGTGGTCCTAAAGAGCAGAAAAGTATGAGGAGCAGAGGAACAATAAGACAATGATCCTAATTGAGTGGCTACATGAGCTTATGCAACATTTGAAAAAAATGATAATTCCACAGGGTAGTAATGCCACAAATTTTCTTAAATGAGTGACCTGTTTTTCCCCCAACTGCTTCATTGTCCATATATATAGTTCTCAAACTTCCAAAAAAAAAGAAAAGAAGAACAGTAGAATTGTTGTAATTTAAATCTCTGACTGTGGAGAAAGACAAACGCAGACTAACATGTCTTATCTGCTCTGCTCTCTTCTTCCATCCTCCACTCACACACCCCTCTTGTTAACTTTGCTCTTTGTAAACGTTTTCCTGCTTCTACTCATTTCATTTTGCTGAGGTCAAATGAAGCGAGCGGCTCCTCATTTCATCACTTCCGTGCCCTCTGGAAAAGCAGCAGCCATCTTATATTCTCAGAATCTCGGCAGCTGCTACAGGAAAGATCCACGGGGATCTTTCAGCGAAGTAACCATTGACATGATACTTCCTGTGTCTACCTGAGCTCACCATGTCATGACACAGGTGAAAATATCAATACTGATCTTTTCCACTGATAAATTTAGTGATACTGAGTAGAGCTAAATTTCAACTTTAAATCTGCTGTAATGCTTTTGCATTTTTTTTCATTTTCTCAGTTCATAAATCAGCCCAGTAATATGTCAATGTACACACCCACTGTACCGCCGCATATATGAATCATATATGATTCATATATGCGGTGGTACAGCAGGCCTGCAGACAGGNCCGCCGCATATATGAATCATATATGAATCATATATGATTCATATATGCGGTGGTACAGCAGGCCTGCAGACAGGTGATGGTGAATCTCTGCACACATAAGCAGCTGGCATCATTGTTATCAGACTGGACTGCTTATCAAACATGTGCACATCCATATGCACACATACACTCACACACAAGGATGCACACTGTGCTCCAACGCACTTGTAGCAACTTGTACCCCAACGCCTCGCTGAGGCACAGTCAGTCCCATTCTGTTCATATGTGCACAGTAAAATAAAAAGTAACTCAGCTGAAACATGTCATGTCTGACATACGGTCTTCATACACAGATAGATACAGGAAGCTCAGCCTCCATTTTGGGAATTGCTTGGATGAGGGCTGCCTGGTCATGACTCAGATATGGCATGCTCGAGCTCACACATGCGCCTTCAGCAGCTTTTACCCAGCTTCAGCATGACACAAATCTCCTCTGAAATTCAACTCAAATCACTGAGAATTCTAACGGTTTGTGCCAATTTTATATGTCAAATACACAAACATACTGGGCAAATCATTTCCTCTAGTCAGGACCTACAGATTAAATTCTGGAGGCTATGGTTGGTATTTCACTCACAAATACGAAACAGATCAAAACAAACTAATGCCTGAATGGTTTCTCCTTTGCCAAAATTTTGTAAAAAGAGGCACATATTCTGAATTTTTACAGTATAAATAAGTCATGGCATTTGTTCACGCTAATAGGGTCTTGAGACACCTGAGGCACCTGCGAAGGGTGCTATAGACAGATATAATGATTGGCCTGGATTTACTCTATTATTAATCAAGCAATTTGCTCTTCAGTCAGCCTCTCAATATGCCCAATGGGTGTGACCAAACCAACCCACTATATACTTACATAAGGCTGCCTAACAGCCCAGAAATCAGGATAGAAAAGACCACTTATAGTAACAAGGCACATCTACCTTTGATTAACTGACATACTTCATTAATGCATCCCGACCAGCAGGGATATAAATATCATCAGTGCAGAGGCAGAGGAAGCCCTGATGGACAAGACTGTTGATAAAAACAGCGTCCCATCTTTGTGTGGAACACAAAGGCTTGAAAGCCCTCGCTGTACGGATTTCATATTCTGCTGGACACACATTCTATGAAGCCAAGCTAAATATACACAAGCATTCACACTAAGTGTTTACCAACACTGAATACAGGGATAAGTGAAAAGATGAATGACTTGGGCCCTGTCAGCTTCAATCAGGCACATTCTCTTCCTAAACACTGTCCACATATATTTTTGTGGATCACAAAGATACTAAAGGCCCCTCTGGCTATGCTCTAGGGATCGCCAGCAGGGAAAGTCATCTACTTATGATGCAGAATGCTTGACATCCTTCCTGCTATGGCATTGCTTCAGGGACGAGCGAGCAAAGTACAGCCTCTTTAAACTCCAGTGAGCTGAGGTAAGAAGAGAAGTGTTAACATATAAATGTATGCACACGTACATGCACACACACACAGGTCTATTGTGAAGGTCACACTAATGGTATCCTGTTGTGACCTTGAAGGTGAAGTGACGGTGTTTACTCTGATGAGTAATGTAACCCAGTTGCTGCACAGTGTCCAGTAACATCAGTCAGCCAGACAGATGAAAATGCAAACTGGCACACAAATTACAACCAGCTGGCAAAACTCAAACCTTTAATTTGTTGCAGCGTTCATTTTGCTGCATCATACCCACAGCCTTCCTTTTTTTTNTTTTTTTCTGTCTGCATATATAGTTGTGGTATATGCCAAGATTGGCATAACCGTTGTTTATATATATACATTTTAATCTAGCAACAGACAGATAATATTTAGTGCATAATATTATATATATATATATATATATTTAATAAAATATAATAATATAAATATATAATATAGCCTTCCTAAATACACATATTCCACTGTACAGTGCATTGTCCATTTTTCTTGCAGCTAAAATATTTTTTATATAAATGGTCCATCTCTACTACACATCAGTGAGCCATTTTCTAGGTGATAGAAAGTTCTTCACCCAGAGAGGACCATAATCCTCTCTTGACTAATAGAACATCGTTCCTAAACAAATACACACTATTGTTAGGATTGCAAGTTAGGAAGTGCAATAAATAAATGTTCAATTTAGCATGGAGCCATGATGAGAATTTCAAAGAATGCAGCTATGTAGAGGCATCTATGTAGATTTCACAGAAAAAAAAAAAAAAAAAAAAAACGATAAGAGGTGCTATATTGCAGTAGTGAAGGCCAGATGAAGAGAAGTGGACAGGAAGTGATGATCAAAGTCAGAGTGAG
This sequence comes from Lucifuga dentata, assembly GCA_014773175.1. Taxonomy (NCBI): domain Eukaryota; kingdom Metazoa; phylum Chordata; class Actinopteri; order Ophidiiformes; family Bythitidae; genus Lucifuga; species Lucifuga dentata. The sequence continues at coordinate 298,212 of VXCM01000576.1, read as the reverse complement.
TAAAGCCATGAAAGTGATGAAAACAGTAAAAGGGCAAAAAGAGAGAAACAGGGAGTGTTTAAGTGTTCTCGACATTTGTCTCTGGGCCTTGTGCCTAGTGTTGTCAGAAACTGATTTAACAGGGCCATGAATACACCCCCACATTTAGGCAGGCAGGAATCCTCACATCTTAAATCCCGCTTGTAACCTTTAGAAAACAAATTGAAATTAACCATTGTTGTGCTCAAATTGTGTATGGAAACTGTAATTCATCTGCTGAAATTGTCTAAACTCACCTTCAGAGAGAAGCGTGCTTTCAGTTAATCAAACAGCTAAGAAGATGTTTGCATGTTTTAAAAGATGTAATGTTACGAGGCAAATATTGTGTATAGCTGAGAATTTAAAAATGATGCTGAGTGTAATGACATCGGAACGTCAGAGATGAAGACCTTACTAGACTGTAGGGTTTCACATTTCACGTGGTTTTTGAAATGGTTTCACTGTATCTTACAATGATTCTGAAGAATACTAGGCGAGTAGAATGTGTGTTAAATATTAATGTACACAAAGACCTCTTTCCAGACAGGCTCCCACATGTACTAAAACTTGATTGACTGCAATAACTGAAATAAGCACCGAGGATGACAGTGTTCTTCAGCAGAAAACAGAATGCAAGACAGTAACAGATAGAAAAAGACAGTAACTGACAAACAGAAACACAGCAGACTGAAAACTGAAATTATGATTGGTGGATTATGAGAACTTAGATGATTGGTCTCACCTGGTTCTCCTCATGAGTAACTCTCATCTGCTCTTTAAGGATTGACGTGCGTGCTGCCTCCTCTTTCCGCATTATCCTCTCCTTCTTCAGCTCTGGACTCCAGAAGCTTTTAATACTATTGGTGGAAGATCCCAACTTACTGTCCTTCAGGTCAAGCTCCCTCCGCAGCAGCTCATTCTCCCTCTGCATGTCCCTGAGCTGGGCCTGCATCTCCAGCAGCTCCCCCCCACTGCTCCGCATTGCCTGCCTCAGCAGGGCAGAGGGCCCCCCCTGGTGGTGGTGGGGGTGCAGCATGGAGAGGGAGCCCAGGTCACTGTAAGACAGAAGGTCAGCATGAGGCAGCCCCACTGAAGCAATGTTGGGACTGCTGCCCATGGCTGTGACGCGGCCCCCGTACATGGCCCGGCTGGTGGCACGGCCCAGAGTCAGAGTGCCTTTGGGGTAGGTGGCAGTGGAGCCCACACCCTCATGGTCACTTAGATACATGGGCCCTGAAGTAGCATAGGCAGCGTTGAGGGACTGAATGTTCTCCATGGAGAGCGTCTTGCCCCCCGCACCACCCCCGCCCCCACTGTTGGCCCTCCGATGGCCCAGTCTGGGGGACCTAGGCAGGCGCGGGGACCGTGCGGGGCTGCTCTCTATATGGCCTACTGCTCTGGCACTGCTGTACATGTCCTGTGACTGGGCGGTGTGGCCACCAGGGGGTTCTTACCAGGGGCACGCTGAAATGAGACTGCTGTGACTCTCTGAACTGGACATGGAGGCTTATTTCATGCATTAATGGGTGGAGCACATCAAAGTCAGACCTGAAAAAAACAGGGAAAAAAACAACAGTTAGAAAAAAATCACAGCAAAACAACAAGAAATGCATACAAATGCATTTCATATGGTCATTAAACCCAGACATTAAGCCAGAAAAAGACAAAGCCAGCCTGCACGATTTTGAGCAAGATGAATAAATGTGATCTCATTTTTTTTTAGGTTACTGGGTTTGCTAATAAATGTAGGTAACCAAACAAAACTGAAACAAAGATTAAAATATATCTTCACACAAACACAATAATGTGTGCATTATAAGTGCCACATTCAAAATTCATTCTCTCTGATGGAATACTTTGCAATAAAGCAGACAAAATTTTCATAAAATGGTGTAACTCATGGTTAGGTAAATAACTATCAATAAAGAAAAGACAAAATATTAGTGATACACAGTAATCAAGTTGGCAAAAGCATGGAGGGACCAAGTGGAAATGGTCATTCAGATGTATTCAGGCTGTTTAAGACCCAACCTGCATACAAAAACCCATATATGTTGTATTGCATGCTAAAGGTAAAAGACAAATTAATGAACACAAAAGGTGAGTTCACCTTGTTTGTATTTGTTACTGGTGTATCCCATTTCATTTTTGACAACAGATGATATGCCTTTGAGGAATTTAGCACTTAGTACTTCACAATATGTTTTGGAAAATGTATTTTCTTTATAAATGTGATGGGTCCAATGAAATGTCTGTTTAAAATGTCAAGAAAATGTGAGCTTATCTGTTTACTGAAAAGTATCTTATTTCTTGTGTTTGTAGATCTTACTACAAACACAAGAAATAATTCCTCAAAACAAATACTACTTAAAAAAAAGTCCAAACAACTGACTAAAAGTCATAAACTTAATTTTAATATTGAACACGCACATGCCATGCTGTTGAACTAAAATGTGATTTTTTAAATAAAATGTATACTTCTGAGTTTTAACAATGAGATTTATTAGTATCCAGACTCTAGAAACCAGAATAAAAGAGGAATTTAATCATTTTAGTGGTTAAAAAAAATGCCGTACATCATACTGGCCGACAGGGAAATGAGGATAATGAGAGAGGTTTAATATTTGATGGTGAAGTAATGGCCCCCACCATTATATGCCATCTCACGCCCCTAAATTTATCACAGCCCGTGATATATTTAGCTTTGAGATGGCATGCTATCCATATTTTAGCTTATACATAAAAATGTGTTACAAATATCAAATGCTGAAGGTATAGAAAATATGTGTGACATCAGCCTAGTTGTTAATGTTGCAGATTGTCTAGTCATGAATAATGTTAGACTGTGAAGAAAAAATAAGAGCCTTCCATCAGTGAATGACTGTCCATTTTCTCTTATGGCGACACCCCACAGAGACAGTTGCCATGGTAACTATGCTAGGGCTAACAGAGATAGTCTGACATAACAGTAACTTAAGTTTCAAAAAGGTGAGGGGAAAAAATTCAGTTTAGAGAAGAAATTTCATCAGACAGATCACAGATTGTCTGATCATGTGTGTGTGCAGTGGCAGGCCATGTATTTTACACTTACACCTTCAGAGCTATCCTCCCGCAATTAAACCACCTTCTAATAACCTCAGCATGACACTAGGGCTATAGGCTGCGTTATTCGACGTAACCACCCCATATTCACAGTGACAGTAACCTTTATCAAGTGGAATAAAGTGATTTAACACGAGGATCAACACCTATGACAGTTACAACACACTAACTGCATGAATAGGATGTAGCATTATTAAGCAGTATGACAGGATGCTGCATCACAAATAGACACCGCATAGCCTAAATCAATGTCATTACCAAAGAAATAAGAACAAACTCACAACAGCCATCATATTTACTCATACGACCAACAAGTAAGCAAAAATGCCGTAAAACACAAATGACAGTCAGATTCAGCAGGCTTCTCCACAGATTCCGGCCACATAAAAATCCATCAAACTTACCAAAGCTGCTCATCATCTGAAGGCAAAGTCCATCCTCCTTTCTGTCTTTTATAAAGAGTTTAATGACACGGCTGTACAGTACATTTGTGCATTTCAGTTCCAAAATGTGAAAAAAAGTGTTGTAAATCCATTTCTTCTCCTCCTTCAGCCATNGCATTTCAGTTCCAAAATGTGAAAAAAAGTGTTGTAAATCCATTTCTTCTCCTCCTTCAGCCATTGTACGTTAAAAAAACAACAGGACTAAGTAAAAATCTAAAGCAGTACATCTAAAAATCTGAACGTCAAGAAAGAAAGTTTAAATAAACATCAATGCTCTGTTACGTGCTAGCTAGGTTTACTTGAGTTAGCTAAGCTAACTGGCTCTCTTCTTCTTCTGATGAATTTCTGGCAGGCTGCAGCTGTGTAGCATAATGCTGTACTCCGATGACGTAGGCCAAGGCCAGCTAGAAGGCCCTGATGTGTAAAAGAATACGCCCAACATGGCAAACTCAAAATCTGATTGGTTAAACTATATGACAATCAACAACATCATCCCATTTGCTTGACTAGCAGAGAGGATTCACTCGAGATTCTGAAGACCTCAGGCTAGATCTTGTTACCTGGAGACAGCACAGGTGGAAAATTTGATTGGATAAAAGCTCTAATTTATATGAGCTGCACTGGAAGCAGCAAAACTGAGGGAGAGAGTACTGTAGCAATGAAATGATGTTAATAACAAAACTGATGGGAACGAACTTTGTAAAATACATATAGCATTAATTAAAATATATATTAAATTAGAAAAACATAATTTGATGATTCTGACAATCTCAAGGCCAGCAGAGAAGGCTTTGCTGGCCCTGACTCCCGCCACCGGTGTTTACTAGACTTTATGGGAGCCATCTCTGCAAGCCCTCCACACACTCTAATGCAAACACCAGGTTCTTTTAGGGACAGATGAAGTGGTTATGGTAATATGGGCACAGAGACTCATTATAGCAAGATTTTGGTTGATAGGAACCATCATGTGAGCTCACTGTGGGCGACACAGCCATCATCTGTGAGGAGACACTTGGCCGGGGGCAATCACTGCAGCCTAGCAGAGGAGGTCAGACAGGACACTACCATCTCCCTTAGCAGCATTGAGACAACTGTCTGGAAAGGTGATGGGCACATAAAAATACCAAATGGCAGAACAAATCAACCACAATGAGAGCTCTAAGACCGCAGGTCATGAGATATTGTTGTTCTAAGCATCGTCACAGATGCATTTTTTTCTCTCTCATCCTTCTGAGAGGCCCGAGCTAATTAAACTCCACATTTACTTGGAGTAACAACAAACACCGCCACTGTTATCTTCACTGCTCAGCATGCTACAGGAGCTCTCTGAAGTCTGCTAAGCAAATGTTTTGTGGGCAAAATGGGCATACACACACCTTACAGTGTAGTAGTCCTGCAGTAAAAACAAATGGTTTACAATAAGACTTTTTAGATTTGATGATTGAACTACAGCTGCAAGTCACATCCGTTTATTATTGATTAATTTGCCAATTATTTTTTAAATAATGAATCATTTACTCTATATAAACAGTCAGAAAAATGATGACAAATGTTCAGAACAAGGAAACATAGTCCACTACATCATTATACCTCTTTAAGTTGCCGTGTTTTCTTTGTAGATCTATTTAAACAAAAAAGAAAAAAGATACCTCTAATGGGAATTCACCTTAATATGACTCATTTGTAATTGTAATTTATAGTATGCGCTACCTAAATTGCTGTTTCAGTAACAAACACTGAGAAATCAGTTGGCATCAGTTTCAAAAATCATGTTAACATACAGGCACAAGAAAGCTGCATCAGCAAAGAGGAGCAAAGAGTTTTCCCATGAAGCTCATCTCCAACACTGCTCTTGTCTCAAAATTGAATCAACACCTCTGACAGTTTCATTAAAAAATAAACATAAAGAGCCACAACAAACTGGTATTTACTACAGCAGATTGTACAGAAAGATATTTCTGGAATTCTGTCCATTCCCAGCCACTGCAGTCAAATGGGCGAAACCGTAGCCTGAGATGTGGTCAATTTAATGTCTGGTGTCTTGAAGCATTGGCCATGATTTCCAGGAAATCAGTGATAAAGGAAGTCTCTCATGAAAATAAGAAAATCTGTTATCTCTGAAGCTCTTAGACCATCAGTTTCTATACCAGTTTGTCTTTTTATTCCACTTCCAACACTGCTCTAAATTTAAAATCACTATTAACAAATCATATTAAAAGATCTCACAACTGCACGAGCCAGGTCTACCTCAGAGTATCATCATCCTGACTATACCTTAGTCAGGATGTGGGGCAGAGGGAAATTACAAAATTGCAATAAGGGTATCATATTATTGCAGAAAAAGTGATAATACTATAGCAAACTGATACCAGCTGAGAACCTCCACTCTTCCCCCACAATCTACTGTTATAAACCTTATTACCAACTTCACAAAGGAGCCTCAACAAACCAAAGACAATTACAACATACACTTTATACCACAATATTATAATATTTCTGCTGTGAGGTGCACAGATACACTTTTTTATTCATTTCTGTGCTTCCATTATATTGTTTAGGTATTACCAAGCAGTGAAGACCTATCATTAAATGCCAGTTAAACACTGAGAAATTACCACTAACAACAGAGAGCAGCGGTGCAGAAAGAATGGAGAGAGTCCAGATGCTCTAAACAAAGATTTCACCACAGGCAGCACTGAGAGTGTGTTTGTGGGGTCAGGGAGGGATTTTTTTTTCTATGAGCTTATCATGACATTTTGAAAGCCAGTGGTGCACCACAAATACAGAAATGTCCACTTGCCTGAAATAAACTCTGCTCGGAGCAATAGGTGGGTCCACTTCTCAACTGTCTAGAAATTGTCTTAAATATGGGCTTATAGTGATTTAATATGTAGCAACCTGTTCAGAAGGATGCAGTGCTGCACATGCATCCTCCTCATCAGGTATTCTACTACACAGCCTCATGTTAACTCCCTCCCACTGCCTTCAATGGTTGGCTGATTAGATCAGAAAAGGAAAATGTGCTTCTCCAAATGGCCCGTTTACTTGTCAACCAAATGCCAATATTCAATGTAGCCTGTATCAGGGATAGAGATATAGATTTATTTTCTGTTGCTCGGGATATCCATGAAATTAATACCAAAAATAAAGGAAGAACCGTGTCAGAAAAGGCTTTTTAACCCCTCACATGTTCTGTGCTACATTTATGTTCCAAAGATCAAGAGCCCACGATGTGAGACACGCGATAGGTTTAACTAATTTAGTGCTCAGTTATAATATTTATTTTTTATTATAATATTTATATATTTAGTGATGTGAAAGGCAATTGCCATTGCTGCACCACAGAGACACGATCACGCAGCTGACAGCTCCGTGGGCCTACATGTTAAGATGCTCCGGCGTGGTGCGCGTCGAGCGCTTGAATAAACCAATGAAATAAAACCCCGCCGTAGGGACGCTGAGGAAAAGCTTTACTTTGAAAAACAGCACTGTTGTCGCTTCAATGCAGATTTGAAATCCATAATCAAATAAACATTGATTGGTTGTGTCTGTGCAATTCAACGAGCACAGAATGGGAATGATTTTATAAACGTACAGTTGCCGGCAAAACCGTCATAAAACCAAAGGACATTTATTGGTTTATATGTGGCTCAAAGTTATCACCGGCGCATGGCCTGGCTGTAATATAAAGGAAATAAATGTACCTTTTTCGGTGTTAATTCATCTCCTTCGCCGCTGTAGACGGCATCTTGTCGTCTCCATTCACACCAGCAGCATCCTGTGCTGTCATTGGGCAGCGGGCACGCTCTCTCTCTCCTCCTCCTCCTGCTCCTCCTCCTCCTCCTCCTCCTCCTCCTCCTCTCTCT
>VXCM01000576.1:251259-290759 GCA_014773175.1 Lucifuga dentata | reverse complement strand
CTCTCTCTCTCTCTCTCTCTCTCTCTCTCTCTCTTTCTCTCTCCTCCTTCTCCTCCTACTCTCTCTCTCTCTCTCTCCTCCCCCCCCTCCTCCTCTCTTCCTCTCCTTCCTCCTATCCTCCTCTACACACCAGGTGCAGCGTCACCACCAGTGCATGTGATGGCAGCTGGCAGGGTGATGGAATGAATGGAATGGATGGTGATGATGGAGATGGTGGAGGTGGGCAGACTGCATATAGTTCCATTTTGGTGCTGTTAGAAAACATTGATGACGTCCGCTCATGTTTGTTGAAACCTACTTTAACCCTGAATTTGGACTCTCAGGCAGAATATATATATTTAAAAATCCCATTAAGACTCAGCAAGATTTTGTCGGCTATTTATCTTCACACCTGCAGGTGTCAACAGGCTTGTGTGTAATGCTTTTATTGTTGTTATTATATTTTTATAGTGCTTTTCTGTAATTGTCATGTATGTTGTGTGAACTGCTGGATACCTGAATTTCTCTCAGGATGAGTATAGTCTCTCTCTCTCTCTCTCTAGCTATCTATGGTTCCTCCTGATTCGTCTTACCCCTCTGGATTGCTCTTTTTTCTCTCCCACTCCTCCCAAGAGTGCGTGTGAGTGGGTGTCTCCTCACAACAGACTGTTCACACCATAATTTTTAATTTGCTAATTATCACTTTTGTATTTTAGCCCTTTGCTGGTAGCCTATATTTGCCAGATTGTCTGGGTTATTTCAGTCTAGCAGCCATGCCATTGTTCTCCACGGTAATTCTGCTCAGTTCTGATTCCTTTCCTGTTTGATTTTGCTTGTTTGCCTGGTTTATTGAAATCTGCCTGTTGACTTTGTCTCTGCTTGCATCTTTTGTGCTTCTGCTTGTAGACCTGACTTCTCTCTCTCTCTCTCTCTCTGACCTGTTCCTGACAACAAATTGACATACTATTTTTGGATTAGTGCTGGCAAAAGTAACACTTCTGTTTTGAATAAACCTTATTCGTCCAGAATGTTTTTGGTCTGCATTTGAGTTATTTTCACAGATTGTGTCAGTACAAATGGCCCAGCAGACATGATATCTTACAATATCTTATATTATTATTAATTTCATTTATTTATCACAAAAAATGCCCAACATTTGCTGATCACAGCTTCTGAAAGGTTTCTCAAGATTTCTTTGTTTTTTCTATTTCATACAATTAAATGGAATACCTTTTTTGACAGTTCAGCAGAAAAATAGTGGACTGTCGTTTCTTGTGATGGCTGTTTAGCATTTTTGTTTTATACAATTATCTCTCTATCTCATATCTTTCTTCAGTTGCTTTTCCCACCAAACTTTTCTGAAACCTGCATTTTACTTCACCACCCTATTCTGACTGCGACACCTTCTTGCTGGCATGAAAGTGTGAAGTCAAGTGCACAAGATGGAATAAAAGCTTGCAGCACATAAAGAGTGAGAAAATGCTGGCCTGTAATAAAGTCATTATAGTCACCAAAATAACTGCCTTTCAAGTTAAACAGTCAGCGCCTACATAACTTAAACTGCTTTTAAACTAAGTTAAAACTTATATGATATTTGTCTTGTTTTATAGGCCTTTCATAACAGTTTTTAAATCAAACTGCAGATGATTGAATAGACCTCATAAAGCCATGACATATTGTCTTTGTAAAACCATGAATTGGCTCCTTTCCCAAAGTCTTTATTAATCACCAATTGCTCTAGCCTTTGGGCAACCAAAGATTCTGAGCTGCACAGACAGAGCAATGTCTGTCCTGTCACAGCATGAATAAGTCTAAACACGAAATCAGACTAGGACTTCAGCATGAAGTGAGTTTGTCCTTCAGAAGTATTCAAACAGACAGCCCTGCAGGCTTTTCCAAAACAGAAAAATGTCCCATGGCTACAATCTTCCTCCTGCTCATTGGCCTTCAGGCCTCCTGAATTTACAGACTTTCTCTCCGTTTGCATTGTATAAATACTGACACTAAGTGTGCCTGACAGGGCCCAAAGGATGTGCATCAGCATTTCTGTGTGCTTATTTTCCTGAACACAAACACAGACGCATACAGACTCTCTCCTTCTGTTTCTATCTCACACACTTAAAAGGTTACAGGAACAGGAAAGAGGGAATGCAGATACAGGGCTCTTCATGCTTTAGGTGATGAGATCTCTGTAATCTGTAGAATATGAGTGACTAGCTCATAGCTTCATTGTTTCTGCTTTTCTGGTCTTAACTAAGGCATGGTGAGGCATGGCTTCTCTTATTTAAAACTTAACCTGCAATATACGGTATGTCCTTTTGGCTAAGCAGCCATGTGTTCAGTGTAGGTGTGGAAAGTATAAGTACAAATACTTTTTACTTTTTCTCCAAATATTTTACAGTCAATATTTACTTATATTTGACTCTTGGACTTTGAGTAGTTCTATGATTTACTGGCATAAGATCAAGTGTCAGAAATTTTCCTTTTCTATCATTTCTGCTTTGTCGCCTTACTTTGTCAACCATCTGAACAAATAGAGATGATGTTTAACTCCCCTTTAAGAAAGAAATAATCAACCTTTTAAGGTGAGATCTGCTTTATCCACATTTTTAGCTACTTGGTTTAACATAGCAGTGAAAGCCCACTGATATTATATGTATGTTATTATCTGATACAAGTTATTAATTATGGAAAAAATGTTATCAGACTATTGATCTTTTGAGTTGAGGCACAAACCAACCCTTCAGAAAGCAGAAAAGACTGGCACAGGATTATCTCATTATTAATGGCTTGTGTATTGATTAGGCAGTCTGTGGGATTTTCAAGCAAGCAAATAAAGGCTTTGACAAAAGCTTTGACGGTCAGGAGACCCTGACTGCCAAGTTCTGCCCAGACCCCTCCCATTTGCCATTTTGTTAGCTCTGGACATATTTAGGGCCGATAGGGCTATGGTCTGACCTCTGCTGGTCTTTCCTGGTATGGTTAAAATGCTCTAAAGTAATGTGAAGCGGCTCCTCATTCACTTCAGATTTCCTTGTAGACGTTTTATTATATTTTATTTCAAAACCTTATGTTCTCAAATTATTCAGAAAAAGGCGCAGCTTTGTATTTAAAGCAATTGCAGAAATTTCTGATGTATATTAAAATAAATTTTAAAAATCTGGATGTGTCAGAAAATGTAGTATTACGTGATAAGGTGCGTGTTTTAAAAATCACAGCTGCAGCAGGCCTATCTATAATGGTCACATGGTGTGTTATAATGGTCACATGGTGTGTTTGTGATCAGGAAGTGAATCATCTTCATTCTGAGAAAAGTGTTTAATTCTGGTCATGTGTGAGCATCTGCACTGAATGAGTGTCCTTTGCTTAGTTTTTCTAACTCCATATATCACACTTCCCATGACTTGAGGATGAGTCACAAAATCACGTTCTCCTCTGAGGGTAACACTGATGAAACTCTCATGGCTTTCAGGAAATTGATGCATGCAAGCATTCCAATTACAATTTAATGACTTACATTTATGCCTTAATATGAGGACAGTGTCTAGGTCAAGTGACCCATAACTGAGGACAATAATAACAAACCATTAATCAACTTGTGGTGCACAAGCATTCACCTGTTCTGCTGCGTGTTAACTGAGCTGCCTCACAAAAACCTCCTCAACGACCTACCAATGTCAGTGAAATCATAGTCCGACCTGTGTGTGTAAACTGCAAAAACAGATCTGGTGTAAGGTGATAAGTCTTATGTTTCTTATTAAAAATCAATTGTATCAACCACCATATGCACTTGATTATTTTAGTTGTTTAAATAATGGTTCTTGATCTGTCTTAGCAAGGTGTTCAGTCTGTTTTTCAGGTAGAGCTGATTGAAGCTGGTCTTAAAAGTGGATTATATGATCACCAGCAATATCACAAATATCTATTTTGAGGAAACGAGGTGGTTTTGCTGAGGTCATTCTTAAACTTTACTTGCATTGATTCCTAAAAGTTTTATTTTAACTGCCAGTATATTAATGTTGTTGCTTAGATATTATTTGATGGTACATCCATGTGTAATGTCACATTTCAAGGTTTTCAGATGTCTAGATAGTCCTGCTTTAAGATATTAAAGGCTGTGTGTGTGTGTATGTGGGGTGNGGGTGGGGGGGCAGCAACTCAGTTTAAGATATCATTAACAGAGTGATACAGAATAATGATGTTTAATGACACTACATATCTCCCTGCATAAGAAGGACCTGAGGAAAGAAAGTTAGACAGTAGTACCATAGAGTTGACAAGAGTGAGCAATAAATTCATTTTAAAACAAGGTTTAGCACATAAAGCTTCACATCACTCTCCCCTGATGGATCATGTCAGATAATAGGGACATTTCAATGGTGTTTTAACCTTTGAGGCCCAATTTCTTTATCATTTTAACCAGAAATTATGTCTTGGATGTAGCTCATTACTTGCTTCATTTAAAAATAGCTGGGAGAATATTTGAGACAAGTCATAGAATTTTATGAAGAAGGGTCAATAATACCCTGTCACAAAGAGTTTGTCAGGCAGATCTGGGCAAAGTCGGAGGGAGGGAGGGAGGGAGGAAGGAAAGAAGGAAGGAAAAGGAAGGAAGGAAGGAAAAGAAAGAGGGAGGGAGGGAAATGTTTGCAAGCCATGACAAAGTTTTCCGTCTCACACCCTTATAAGTGGTGCTTTCCATTCTAGTTGTTTGAACTGACATTAGAAAAGGAAGATTGATCCTTTAGATCCCAATAACTGCAGCCTTCTTTGCTCATATCTAAGGTTAGCCTTAGTAATAAGCTTTTATGAATCAAAAGTTTATTTGTATTATTATTTATTTATTTATTTATTTATTGCTATTCGGTGCACAGTACTTTCTCCTAAATCTGCTGCTAAACGAAGGTCACTGGTTTCTTTAATGAGGTTTGTGTTCATTTTAATCCGTTCAGATCTAAATATAGCCTGTAACTGTTTAGAGCAAGTAATTATAATTTTACTGCTTTAGACTGGTTTGCATCAAGAATATGGCAGTTCAGATTAAGGTCCTTATCCTTAATTCCCTATTATAGAATTCCACTTGGCGATATTTCTTCCTTTGCTATGCTGATAATACACTGACAAATATGGTATTTACTTCTGAAGTGACTTAAGCTGCAGATAACCATATTCAACAAAGACCTTATGTCACATACAACTACAGTTATCTAAACAACAAAGCATAAAAAGCATCCATGCTATTTGCCCTGGAAATTTCTACGCTTTTGTAGTTTCATCTTAGATGAACAACTGGAGGTTGGTCACAGTTTAACAATCTGAAAAAACTTAATTAACTGTTTTGTATCCAAGTGTCTCATTTTTACCACTGTAACTACACTATAACTATCTACATCTCTATACTATTAACATGCATATACTTATTTTTACATAACTTTTAAGATATTGTGACTTGTATTAAGCTCTGATTCAGTCTGGAATATACTTGCTGTACATCAGAGAATCATTTTGAGATTGTACAACTTTACATGCAGGGCCTTTTTGGTGTGTCAAAATACACAATTAAAGGACCATACCGGCTATTTTGCATGTTTGAAACTAATATATTCAATTTTCATACACGTAACATTACTGACAATCATTTCCCAAAGCATACTACTTGACCTGTGAATTAAATTTTATTTCCCTACCTTCCAGACTGCCATTGGTTTCAGTTCATTCTGGTATGCTATTAAAATCAACTTGTTGATACTTGAAATGTTCTTGGGATAAGTAATCCATCATTGTGAACATCACGTGTATTCAGGTTTTTTTCTAATTTATGTAATTTATGCCTGTTAAGTGCAAAAAAAAAGCACGGAGTGATCTGGAAATGCTTCCTAGTGGTGCATTCAAATGCTGTGGTGAAGAACTGACAACAGGAAGCATTTTTAGATCACTCTGCGCTTTTTATTGCGCTTAAATGCTAAAATTAGGTAAATTAGAAAAAAACCTGAATACACGTCTTGTTCGCGATGATGGATTACCGATCCCAAGAATGTTTCAAGTATCAACAAGTTGATTTTAATAGCTTACCAGAATGAACTGAAACCAGTGGCTGTCTGGAAGGTAGGATTTTTTTTTTTTTTAATTCATGTTCCAGTAGTGTGCTTTGGGAAATGATTATTAGTAATGTAACATGTATGAAAATTGAATATATTAGGCTCAAACATGCAAAATGGCCGATATGGTCCTTTAAGACTGTTTTCATTTCCATGTGTAGCCAGATGAGGGCACTCAAGAGCTGTAGATCTGACTATTGATGTCTCCCTATGTGAGCAGGGGAGCTGCAGAATGGGTGTGATTTTACAGTAAACTGGTGATTTTTTCATTTTTGTTAACGGGACAAGAGTAGCCTTCCACAGCATGGCAGAATATGTAAGCACAATACAGGAACATGACAGCCTGTAGGCTCAGTCTGTTCGCGTTGTCGCTAATACCACCACTGATGCTGCAGCATTAGCCTGAATGTCCAGTAAGTTCATGAAGAAGTGCTGTAGTAAGCAAATAGAGCAGCTGGACTCGATGAACACAAACACAGTAACACAATATTCACAGCCTAGTTTAACACGGTGATGTGAAGCGACCATCGAATAAACACAAAATACTGTAGGAGAGCAGCTCCTCTGGTCAAGATTCAGAAGTTTGTCTATATGTGAGACACTCATTTGAGGGTATCAATGCACATATTTGGGAATGTTTTCAGTCATGTCCTCAGTATTTCTAAGGCTTTAACTATGGTGTTGCCTCCAGTAGGTTGGTAATATTGCTGTTAGTGTCCTGATGTTATAAAGTGGAGGTATGTCAGGGCTGTGTGTTAGCTAATTTTGAAAGAGTTTTGTGCCTCTGAGTGGTCAAAAAAATATTGAAGCTTTGCTAATTTTCTCACACTGTGTCTATTAAAATATAAAGGGAAAAAGATATATTTAAAATGAGCATCAGTACAAACTCTTTCAATTTCTGCCTGTTAAGTCTCTCTCTCTCTCTCTCTCTCTCTCTCTCTTTCTCTCTCTCTCTCTCACACACACACACACACACACACACACACACACACTCACACACCGCTCTCTCCCCCCTGCCTCCATCATGCCACCCACGCTGGGATAAATCGTGATTGTGTGTGAAGCCAGGTCTTATCTGAGCAGTCTTGAGGTCTTATTCCTGATCTCTTCTCTGTCCACAGCAAAGCTACTGCAAAACTCACTACGTATTCCTGTTGTAAGATAAGACACACATATACACCAATGACAGTAACCATTATATATTCCTTTTATCTTTATTCTTTTCTCTGTTTGGAAATTGCAGGGTCAATATTTTCATTTATCACATTACTTGACATGATGCACCAAAATTTACTCTGTTTACAGGAATACACTGAATAGAACACAAGGTTTCACAATGGATACACGACTGACGTTTTGCCCATTGCACTTACAACAGTGAACAACATTTTCCAGATTTTTTTACATTTTTTTTCTTTTTTCTTTTTTTTTTTTTTTTTTTTTTTTTTTTGCTGCATTCCTGAATTCTCACCATGTTACATGTCATATCCATCTAATCAAAGACCTCCTGATGGTTTGCCAAAGGCCTCCTACACCACAGTTGCCATGGAGGTTTTTACATCTTGTTGTACGAACACAATATGCATAGAAACTCTGCACAGATTGGATATGTTTCTGAATACAAGTTTGTTCCACTGTTGTAAACAGTCAATACAAGTCAGCCACATATACTATGCTTATGCAATAATAATAATAATGATCATCATCATCATCATCATCATCATTATCATCATCATCCTCATCAATGTGGTAATAAATATTATTTTATACACAAAACTTGGCAGCAAATACGGCATGGGGATGCACATGACAGCCGTACTCAAAAATTCAAAAGCTGTACAGAAGAATAAATTAGTATTTACAATATGGATGTGTGTCTGTCTGTTTTCTGAGCAATCTGGCAAGCTGAAGGCTGTTTTAGTATCATGCACCTCATATCAACAAGAAAGAACCTCCATCCTCTGTATTCCCTGGGGGCACTCTCCACCTCTCATTTTTATTCCAGTTTGCAGATCTTATACTGTTCAGTTGGAGGCATTGTTATACATCCTCCATGTTTCTGTTTTATCGAGCGGCAAGTGCTACCAGGCAGGCTTGTGCTTTCATGGCATGCCCTGATTTGGTGAATGACTGGCTCTGGTTCAACATATGAACATTTTACTAATCCATATTTTCTAGTTTGGCCTGTGAAATTCAAGGTTTGTTAGCCAAACCTTGGTGAAATCATGCCTCACTATATTCATTCAGGTACAACATCTAAAGATATAAGATCTAATCATGCACCTTTCCAATGGCTTGGCTTGAGCAGTTTAATCAAAAATGGGATAGCTTGTCCAATAGGAGCATTCCATTCACCCCAGAGGTTATATGGACACCCAATATGTACATTGACACATATTACTGAGAAGTACTGACCATCTGTATTACAAGTTTATAGCAGCACAGACAGTCACTGCAAGCCAAACACTGAGGAGCCCAGATCAGCCAAACGCACGAAAACTCAATGAGGGCTTACAAACAGCCAGACAAAGCCAAGCAAACCCATGCTTTAAAGCAACATGGTGATGGATATTCAAAACTGACAGTCTACACAGTTTACCCTTTGGCAACAAAATCCCCATGTGGGGAGTGTGGGGTTAAAACATGCCACGGAAATAAAAACAATTGTAATTCAATATTCAAATTCATACAGACAAGTTGCTATGTAAAAACATTTTCATGACCATTTTTACCATTTGAGTTCACAATTTGTGTTTTCTTGTGACTACAATGATAATAAACTGTTTTAGGCTGAATCACATCCAAGTTCAAAATGAGTCATTGCATAGAACATTTGAATTGATAATTGCTTTCATCTTCTCCTATATGCATGTGTGTGTGCGTGTGTGTGTGCGTGCGTGCGTGCATGTGTGTGTGTGTGCATAAATGGAGGCAGTGGGCCCAGCTTGTTAGTGAGATCCTCTTGTTAGTGAAATGGTAATAATCAGTAGGTGATTTATAGGTCTGTTCAATGGAGATCACAATTAACCAAGACTTTGAAGTATAACTGGATGTGTGCGTGTGTGTATGAGTGTGTGTGTGTGTGCGAGAGAGAGAGAGAGAGAGAGAGAGAGAGAGATGCACATCTGGACGTGGTACAGTGGTTGTAAACCCTCTGACAAATTGTATTACGACTATTTATTGACATAAGTGATTGATATTTCCCATCACTAATTTAAACAACATCTATACCTTTGTGCTATATACCATTTTCTGCATGCTATTGCTTATAAAAATCAACAAGCAAATGATCTAATGCAATAAAACAAAGATTAAAACAAATAAAACGTGAAAAATATAAAGTTTTACCAAAGAAAATACAGGACAAAAAATAGGTAATTGGAAAGTGTTTCAATAAATACACAAATGATAAATTTACAGAATATGATCTCTGATTTGTTTTATGTACATACAATAGTATACAGCGCTGTAAAAAGAAATGCATTATGATATGGACGATTTCAAACATATGAGGTATACGGGTAAAAACATACCGAGTAAGGCTCTTCCATTCAATAAATATCAGGCAGAAATGAATAGAAACTAAAAGATGAGAAAAAAATCAATAAAAAGGGAAACAGCAAAGTCTCCGAAGGTTCTGGGACTGACTGTAACAATGGCTTTGTGATGGCTAATAACGAGCCATGGCCACTCTTTCATTTAGTCCTCTCATCTGTGTGAATCTCACACTTGTGGGCACACTGGTAGTATTTCCTTTCCCTAGAAACCTACAGTTAATGATTAGTGGCATCTCAAAGGTGGAAAAAAAGTATTAATATGGGAGTTTTTTCAGTTTTTCAAATATTTGTGCGTGCATTTTCATGTCCATGTTTACACAATGCATTCTGTAGACACTGAAACCAAAAAAGAAATAAGAACACATTCAAAGAAAGGGGCAAATTCCCTATACTGGAATGTAGAGATTGAAGAAGCATTCGAGGATTGTAGTGGAGTCAGGTTGTTTGTCATTGCCGGGATAAAGCTTGTCTACCTCCAGGTAAGTCAGTTCACTGTGGGATATAGTAGTTCTCTTTGGTACAAGGAAAACCTATGAAAATTTGTCTTCTCTGTTTTTATGTTGTTCAAATGACACAGCTCCGAAAACATCAATGTAGAATCAAGTATCCTTGCCAGATGTGCAATCCTCAGACATGAGTGGCTTTCTGTTAGATCCCCCATAGAGGGCGCTTTTAAGCTTCCTTTTTTGGGCTTCTTTTCTTTTTTTTTTTTTTTAAGCCAAACACTGAATTTGTCCCATGATGTTCAGGTGCCTCAGTTAGTGGGCCATTCACAGACCACACAGATCCCAGTGGGGTTTTTATTGAAGAGGGAAGTAGGACTTGATTTCCCCTTCCCTTCTCTCCTTCTCTTCATCATATCCCCATTACTGACTGTTGTCTGTTACTGTTGTCCTTCTGAAAAAAAAAAAAAGAATGTGGAGATGAACATTCTCAGAAACAAACGGAATCTTTAGTATACAAAATCAAATTTACCAAACAAGATGAATAATAATGATAATCTATCGTATATACTTGAGTATAAGCCGGGTTTTTATTACCAAATTTCACAAAGCAAATCGGGGGGTGGGCTTATACACAAGAAATTCAAATTTGATCCCAGACAATGACATTTCCAGGGGTGGAAATAGTACCCATTACCACTACCCATGGAAAATAGTTTAAATCATACCTTAGAATGAGACATTTCCTGACAAACACCTTATCCAGCACATTTTGCAGCAGCCATTTGCAACGCCCAGTAAACACTGTTGTGATTGGTCAAAGACAAAAAAAATGGGCCAATCAGAGATGACCTTATAAAAGTGCTGTTTCAGCTTGTATTTGTCTTGTTTATGTGTTTATGTTTATGATTTCTGGGATTTATTTGAAAATTTGTAAAAATTAATAAAAATAAATAAATAAAAGTGGAGTTTTATATACCGGTATGGTACCTTGTTTAGTAGTCTCGTTTAACATGTTTTGTGCTTTATTAGCAAGAAGACTGAGATAAGATACAACACAGAATGGAAATGACACAGACTCAGCAGAGGAAAAGAGCATCTTATGAGGCTGGTTTCAGGACATGTTAAACAGAGCAGAACTGGAATGAACTGTTTGGCGATTCAGACAAGGAAGAGGAGGTCCGGAAAAGTTAAACTCAGCTAACGTTAGTTATGGTAATCAGCTGTTTACCAGTACTGGTACGTGGATTATTTTCAGAAAATCACAGGAATACTATGGCAATACCCAGAAAACAGGTAATTTGCTAAACAAATAAATTGATGGAACAACATCAGGGGGTCGGCATATATAGGGTTTCTTTAAAAATCTAAATTTGCAGGTCAAAGTCAGGGGGTCAGCTTATACACGAGATCAGCTTATACTCCAGTATACCGTAAGCACTGCAAACTTGAAACTATCAATTACAATCACAAATAATTAAACTGCAAAAAAAACAAACAAAAAAAAACAAAACATATATATATATATTCTGAAATGACTCTAAAGTTGTAAATACTTTGACACAGATTGTCACAGCTATACCAACCTACTCTTCCCTTAGGTAGGCAGGTACTCCAGCCAATCACAGCCCGGGTGTGTAATCCACTGGGCTGAGTGGGCTGGCCTGCTGTTCACTGAGAAGGGTTTATCTCCAGATTCTTCCACAGAATGCGCGCACACGCGCATACACACACACATTCACACAAGGTGACTTTCACAGCCTGTGACGTTATACCAAGTGTCAATAAGAGGCAGCTGACTGACACAGAACAGATCTTATTTTGATAGAGCCACATCTTCACCCTGTAAAAGTGACTGAAGCTAAATAAAGTGCACTGAGATCTGCTTTATTTGCTCTTTTGCATTTCTGCTCTGTTGTGCAGAATTAATTCATTAATTCATTCTACCATGTAGTGAGCGATGCTTTCCACAAGGAATAATTATTTGTGTGTGGTGTGTGTGCATGCATGTGCTTTTATGCCTGTGACTTTGGATGTGTGATATTACAGCCAAGCCACGGTCAGCTTTCTCAGACTAATTGTAGCCCAGTCTGCTTGACCAAGATTATTGAAAGTGTTTAGAGTCCCATAGTAAAACTACAAGTATTGGACCTTCCCTCTCTTGTAGACTATGACCTCTCAAAGCTCAAGGTGACTCTAACTTTAATCACCTGGCCCAACACAGCAGTGAACCAGTAAAATAAAAAAGGCTGCAAAACACAAACCAAACTTAGTCACACACACATATACAAACACACACAATGAATTTTACTTACTCACCATTGCTCCATTGAGGCAGCAGATGTCTTTATAATTACAATCATTATTCTGGGAATGGAATTTCAAGGCGTCCACAGAGTTTCAGGGCCCCTCAGTCCTCTGCTCATGTCTTCTGACACCATGCTGACAAAGCAATCACCTTGTTCTTGATTCACTTCAATCATATACTCATGTCTGGAGAATTCACTGCTGACAAGGCATCCTTTGATTCCAGCTCTCCAGTTCAGTAAATCAGGGTAGGGGAGAGGTAGAACAGATCAGTTTGAATATACAATCAGTGTTTGAGTCATCAATTCATTTGTTATTATGCAGACACTGGCTATGCTAATTTATGCAAATATCCACCTAATAAAACATATACTCCCTCAAACATCTGTAATAATGGCATCATGTGTGCCATGTCACACTGGGTATTGGAGCTTGGATTCACAGTATATTAAGTAATATTGAAACTGTTGAAAAACTTAAAACATCACATGATATTTTCAGTTGAAACAAATAAGCACATTAATATATTGTTAAATTCTTTGCCATGATGATGTAGGTTTTCACTTGTTTTGTGGAAAAGGTGACACTATTTCTATCACACTGATAATGTCCTAAAAGTTTAAACACTTACACAACAATAACCATTTGTCAAGGGACACATTTCTCCAGGGATATAGAGAAGTTAATGAAATACTCACTGATGCACTCAGGATCATTCCTCTTCCCCCAGTTTCCTCTATAATGGTGAAATGTATTTAATGGAGTTTCATAGGTTTTTCCAGTACAAAGCCATTAATCCAACTCATTTCAACTTTGCCCCTGAAAAAAAGTTTAATCAAATAAACAAGTGATCCATACAGTTTGTTAGCATTTTCCTAACATTCATAATTAGCACTGAGGAAGCATATAATAATTTCTGTTGATAACAAACCTTAGGTTCACTTACCCTTCTTTCTTTTGTTCACCAAAATGAAGTGAACTTCTTCCCGAGACCAGACAAAGCTGGGAGAACAAGAAAGGAAAGGAGGACAATATGAAAAAGTAACCTAAAGTAACCATTAAAGTAACCATTCCATAAATTCCAGTATTTCACTCCATGCTTTATTAAAGCATTTTACATTTGGAGCCAAAGATAGAAGACAGTAGCTGTAATGTTATATGCACCAATTCTGCATTTTGAAATTTCTAAATGCTCCTGTATTCATGTCATTACCATCTCCCAGTTTTCCCGCCTGCTCTGCTGCTCCTCCTTGCAGGATTTTGCTGAGAACAGTTTCTCCTTCAGCAGGTGCTTGTCCTGCTGCAGCAGAAGCACTGCCAATACCTCCAGGTTTGCTACCAATCCCAACAGGGGCTGCCTTGGAGCCTGCCAACCACAAACAATGTGACCATCACACGATCACACGTTTGCTTGTGTGTGGTTTAAGCAAAGTGGAAGCAAGACTTACCGATGCCTGTTAGAGGAGGTGTAGCTATTTTAGTAGGCTGAGCTGCTGTTGGGGCTGTCGTTGTGGGTTTCATTCCTGTGGCAGCTGCTGCAGGTGAAGCTTCCATTTTTGGCTGACAGTGATCAGACAGACATATTTAGAGTAACACAAGGATTTATTTTACATACATTTTATTTTTGGCTTAATATCTGTGTCAATCCTGGCAAGATGACATATTTCTGCCAAAATAACCATCAAGGTAAGATGACAGTTCTTTATGCATGTTATAATTTATGTCTGCTATCCACCAGAAGTATTTTTATTTAGGGAGTCAGATCATTCTTGCAAAGCATAAAAATCAAATTATTACTTTTTCTTGTAACAATGACATGTTATTAATTAATATTAAAAAGATAACTCTGGTCTTTTTGCCTTTATTAAACCACCTAATGTGGAGAGTGACAGGAAGTAAGGGCAGAGTGAGGGAGGTGGCATGCAACAAAGAATGGATTCAAACTTGGGATAGTGAAGCTACATGCAAGGTGCTGTTGTTTCTCAACAGTTGCATCTTATGGCTAAAATTGTTACTTGTCACCTAGCTTTATAGTTTATATTAATAAGAAAACAGATTACTCAGAGTTTTCAAGTAATTTCCTGTATAATGTATTGTTTGTGCAGGTGAAGTAAAATAGGTTCAGGAGTAATCTACTAACCGCTGAGGCTGCTGTAGACCCTCCTACTGGCTGGCGTCCCTGTGGTGGAGCTTGGCCAGATTTGGGCTGCTGCTGTGCAGATCCTGATCCTGCTGTGGTTGTTGCTGTCTGGTTGCTCTGGGAGGACGGGCCGTGCTGCAGTGGTTGCTGCTGCTGTTGTGCGCTTTGCTGATGCTGCTGTTGGGGTGGTTGAGTTCCATCTAGTGGCTCAGACCCTGGATGTCCCACTGATTGGGCTTGACTGCTTGACCGCTGCTGGGCCTGAGGTGGCTGCTGCTGCTGTGGCAGCTGTTGCTGCTGTGCCTTAGACCCTGCAGAGGGATCCTGCCTCCTGGAGGATGTGCGATCTGCTTGTGGTCTCTGACTCCTTCCTCCAGTGCCATGGTGATGGCCAGTCACTGAGTCACGAGAGAAGTCACCTGAGTTTTGCGGGCTGCCCTGGGAAGTACGAGAGTCTGGGCCGCCTCTCCTCTGTGCAGATGAGGAGTTTCTGACATCAGAGCGTCCAGATGGGTCTTTGGGATGTGTCCTGGAAGAACGGGAAGTCCTAGGATCCTCTGAGGAGTGTCTGGAAGAGCTATGTCTTCCAGAGCTGCTGCCGTGGTGACGGTGATCCCGCGATGATGAGGAGTGACGTTGGTTGTACTCATCCTGAGCACAGTATTCCTCTGGAGGTTCATCATAATCATGGTAGGTGTGTTTACTGCGCCTGCCTGTAGAGGAGTGACTTCCATTGCCATGGTGTCTTGAGCGATCGGAACGGGCCTCTCGTGGTTTCTCAAACCAGTCAGTCTCTTCTTGGCCCAAATGGTAGGCTTTTTAAAACCAAAACAAAAATTATCATCAATTGTTTTTTTTTTTAAATGCATGGAGAGGAGTAGCATGCAGATTGAAGCCATGCAATCTAAAAGGAAAACATGCTCCATATCCCAGAGCCATGCACATTTTTTGCTTCATCTGACAAAAAAAAAAGGAAAGGCTTTTTTAAAAGCATCAGAAGACATCACTTCACATATAAAAATACATGCATGCAAAAAAAAAGAAAAGAATAAAACAGGCATAAGTGGTTTCATTTAAAAGAAGGAATATTAAATTAAAAAACAAAACACGGGCTATTCGCAAAACTCCACACTTGATATGCAGTCTCTTTTCAGTGCACACTGAAGAGGAGCATATCCCAGACAGCAAGAAGTGTTCAGCACCAGTTACCTTCACTATCAGAAACAGCGCAGTGCATGTCATCCACAAGATAAGGGTCATCTGGCTTATAAACATGACTCCTTGGAAGGTCCTTCTTGTGGTGGTCCTGTACATCTGGCAGGGAATGACTGGATCCATACTGGTTCCTCACGTCATGGGTGTCTGATATACCAGAGCTTCTTCCCATGCCCACGGGCTTCCCCACAGGGCTCAGTGGGCTTTCTTCCTCAGAATTCTGGCTGCGCATAGGAGGCCTTCCACTCCGGCTGCTTCTCTGAGACCGTTCCATGGCATCCCTCTCATAGGATTTACTCCTGTGACCTGTGGAATCTCTGGAGGAAATCTTGTCCATACCATATCCAGTAGACCTGGATCTACCAGAGCTGTACATGCGGTCCTCTTCCTCAAGGCCCTCACGGCTGGTGCTATAATATTTCTGTTGGTCATAAGCATTCTTCTTCAGCCCATATGTGTCATCTTGGAGCCTCTTGGACCTGGATACAACTGTACAGCTGCCCCCTGTTGATGTTGTCATGGTGTAAGAAGCAAGGTCAGACTCCACATCTCGTGCTTCTTCAATAGGGGAGAATTTTGAAATCTTCTGCTCTATTCCCTGCTTTCTGTGCTTACTCCGTTTAGAGGAGACTACTGCAGGGGCAAGATTCTTAGATGATATTTTATGGGTGCCAGAACCACTCCGCGTTGAGTGTTTATATTCATCATAGTAATAGGACGATCCTCCACCCACTGTGGTGCTGGTGCTCTGGTAACCTGTTGTGCCTGTAGGTCTGCCATAAGCATCCACGGGCTCATCTTCAGGCCTACCATAGGCACTTGCAGGGCCATTCTCACTGCCATAACGCCCTCCCACAGGATAAACTAGTGTATCTGTGGGTTGGTTAGTACTATCTTTTGTTAATTCACTGATGTCATCAATCATGACATAGTTCCTGGGAATATTCTGCTCCAGGTTAGAGGTGTAGAGCCCATCTGCAGCATAGGCAGAGGTGGGGCTGTCAACAGAGTGATTCAAACCAGGTTGAGGGGGGCGGTACTGTCCATATGCATTGCTGTAGACTGGGCCATAGCCAGTATCTGAAGCTGATGTGGCTACTGACACTGCTGGGTTGCTGATGACCTCATAGTTGGTGGGGAGTTTTTGCTCGAGATCAGCCAGAGAGGTTTGCCGAGGTCTTTGATGGACTGCGAGAATATCTGCCTGGGGCTGGTAGGAGAGGCCAGGTTGGTAAGTGCTGTGGCTGGGGTAAGGAAGGCTCTGACCTGGCATAGGCTGACTAGGTGGATGGAAGCCCTGGTGACTATGCTGCTGCACGCCAAGGTCTGTTGGATATGAGGACTGGGAGTACATGCGGGATGAGTATGATCCTTGGGTCTGGTAGCCAGGGCCTGGTGGGGGGTGAGGCTGGAATGTTCCTGGCTGTGGTGCGGAGGATGCAGGATACTGAGGAGGTTGGAAACCTATCTGTTGGTAAGCAGATCCTGGCTGCTGTGGTACTGGTTGGCTTTGAGGGTATGGATAGGACATATAAGATGAGGTTGAGGGATACTGAGAGGTTGTATTGAGGTCATTAGTAAATTGACTCAATGGTGCAGTGCTGGGCCTCGTCAGGAGACCATTAGCATCAAAGGTTCCTGTTGCAGCTGCCATCCTGAGGTTATTGAGCTCGCTGTCTGACATGTAGTCCCGTGCATCACCCATACACCTCAGGTAAGCCAGTTCTCTCCTCTCTCTTTCCTTCACCATGGTCTCCTTACGTTGAGTGATGCCGAGCTCCAAGTAACGCAGCTTGGCATCAATCTCTTTCTCTTCCTCCTCCAGTTCAGCCTGCTGCTTACGGAGCTTAGAAGACTCTTGTTCCACAGCTTTAAGCTCATTCAGCAGTCCTGCCTTGGTGACTCCCTGCCCAGGTCTGGGTAGGACCCTCTGGGACATGCCAGAAGAGCTGTACATTTGAGCTGGAGTAACAATGGGAAGTGGAGTCTCTTCTGGAGGGGGGCTGGGGAGTGTTCTCTTTACCTTTCTCATCAGAGAGTTCTGCTGCTGTAGAGAGGCCATCTGCTGGGAGAGGCAGAGACACATCAGCAAACATTGAGCTATAAAGAGAATGTGTTCATGTAAATTAAACTCATTACTGCACAGGGAACTTGCAGAGAGGCTGCAATGTTCTTCATCCTTAAACCTAAGTGAAGAGATATGAAACTTAGTATGTTGTCAGACTTGTTTCATAATAGTTGACCTATGTATTGCTTTAGTTTCATCAGTAGTTCAGTTAGTATACTTTGATTAAATAATTTATTTATTCTATTGAATAAAATGTTTTATCACTGAAGCTTAAGACAAAAAGTGACTTTATGTTTTAAGCTTCATTTTCTGAACTAAAATTTTAGTTAAGTGTATAAGTGGCAGTTAGTGTGTTCAACTCAAAGCTAAAAATGCACTTCTATTATATAATAATCTTGCAAACTATATCCATTTGGAGATAAAGTTTACCCATGGTAGTTTATCCATTGTCAAAATATATCATAGGATTGATACATCATCATCAAACATCAGCATCTAATAGAGTATTGGAAAAATATGTACCAGTGCCAAACATGTACATGATCAAGCAAGATGTTCTAATATGTGCACAAGAATATTAAAGTAAAATACATAATGCTAATATATACTGTAAAATGTAAAGTGTTTAAGTAGCTTTAAAGGTAAACATAAGTGATACATTAAATAATTTTTTCCATTTTGCCAATAGACATATTAATGTATTGATGCAGCTATATTTTTAAATTTAATTGAAATGTAAGAACAGCTAAACATTACAAGTAACCATTACTTACAAACTAGCTGTGTTGAGTTCCATGATGCATTTAAGAAGTATCCGCAAGAGAGCTATGTATAGAGCACTATGTATTAGTGTTGCAAATACATAGTATATATGACTTCATTGTTTGGTCTTTAGAATAATTTTGTGCTAAGTGCAAAGCAAAGTTAATTTACCTTGACCAGCTGCTAACAATCAGAAAGACAGCAATGAATACTAGTATTTCTCTACATAGTGTGTTCCTGTGGCATGTCTTAAGGGTTTGCCAGATATAGAAGATGTGTGTGTATGTGTGGAGAGAGAGAGAGAGAGAGAGAGAGAGAGGTAAAAATAAATAGTAGAAAAAGCAACAAAGGATGGTGGGAAATGCTTTCCTGCCTTGGCCAGCTGCTCTCATGAGAACATTCTGTCACTTCCTCAGTGCCAGGTTCTTTGTGGGTCCACACGAAGCATATCCTCAGTATTTTGCTTTATATTTCACACTCTCAGACAATAAAGTAGTGGAGTATAGTGTGAAAAAACAATTCTTTATTTTTGACACTTAAATAGTATTTTATTTAGGCACCAATTTTCCCTCCTAAATGTATCTTTAAATGCTTAGTATCTGATTTAAGAAATTCCATTGGCTCCTTTAAATGATACTATGTGAGTTGTTCTTATACAGTATATACCTGACACTGTAACTGTTTAGCTGTGGTAGAGTAGGACCAATGTAATAATCCATAATGAAGCAGATTTTTTTTTCTCCTTTGTTTTTACAGTTAAGCCAACATTTAATTAGAAGCACACATTCATGCTATGTTGTTTGGCACTAGTAACAGTAAAACCAATGATGAAATGGGAGTTATTTGCCAAATTTTGTAACATCTTGCATAACCTAAGGGTGAACTCGAGTATTCCAAATTGAAAAAAATCACACAGTATTGTTTCAATAAATACAGCAGTGTATGTATATATAAATTACAATGCACAGTTGATCCCTTTTAAGTTTTAGAGCCTCGATGTAGGTTATGTTTAACATAAAATGATAACTAACATCTGCTGGTTTTCAGATACTGTGACATACATGAATATCTAGGTATATGACAGTCAAAATTACTATCATTTATATTATAAATTACAAAAAAAGTGATAGTTTCATACCTGACTGCTAGACAAAGCTTGTTGATGGTATGGGGAAAACCTGTTCTTCACAGGGTCCTCTGAAGTGGGACTGAGAGGTTTGGGATCCGACATGGAGCGCTGCACACTTTTGATGGGTCTTGGTATGGTCTGGTGGCGCTGGGGTNTGGGATCCGACATGGAGCGCTGCACACTTTTGATGGGTCTTGGTATGGTCTGGTGGCGCTGGGGTGATTCAGCAGTAAAGGCCTTCTGCTGTGGTGTGACATGTGCCTTATTAAGTTTCTCCTGGGAAGCAAATGTTGTTTCCAGCATGCGATGAGGAGATAATGGAGATACTGGGGAGTATAGAACCTGGGGAGATTTGGGGGGCTGACGGGATGGAGATTCACTTTGTTGCTGTTTGTTGTTTCTTTGTTGTTGCTGTTGATAGCCAATTTCCAGGGGGTCTGGTTTCCTCCTCTCAAACTTAGCAACTCCTTGGAGTCTAGTAGAGGATGGATCAGATATATTACCTCCCACCATATGTAGACTTGTGGAGTATGGACTGACAGTTGTGGGCACGCTAAGTTGAGGGGCAACCACACCCTGAGATTGGGCCTCTGGTTCTGTCTGGCAGGCCAGACTCTCCCCTTTCTGAGTCCTCTCAGGGGCTGCTATGTAATGTAACAGGTCAACCTTTGAAGTCTCTGCCATAGTTATGTGGATTGCGGGTGAAACCCTACCAAGCTGGTCAGGCTCTGTCTGACAAGATGAATCATTTATGGTTTGAATAGCTATACTTGATGAAGATATTTTAGATGACCCATCTGATTTATTCTCAACAGTAGATTCAGAGTGCTTGGTTCCTCGTGATCGCCTGCGCCGTACTGGTTGCTGGTCCCATTCTGCCTGATCCTCCTCATCAGTCTGCACACTGCAGTCTGCAATGCGCCTTGTTCTCCTGCGCCTGTTTATGAATCTGTCCTCTCCATCTTCTTCATCTGTTTGCACACAACTGTCTGTAATCCTCTTTACTGAGTCATCTTCCACGCCATCCCTTAGCCGAGGCATTGAATTTTGCTTTTTAATTAGCTTGGAATCAGCCTGTTTGTCACTGCTTCTTAAGGACATTTCAGAGGAAGAACTATGAATAGGCCTGGCAGCTACCACTGCTTGGACAACCTGTCCATCCTGCCAAAACTGAACACTTTGCCCATCTTGCTGAATTACTCTGCCACTCTGATCACAGATAATGAACCCTTGAGGGGTTCCTCCTCCAACAACTACACCTTGTATAGCACCCTGTGCTGATGTTGCTGCTGCTGCCACTGCTGCTGATGCAGCCGCCGCCTCTGCTGCTGCAGCTGCTGCTGCCTCCACTGCTGCTGTCTTTTGTCTTTTCTGCTCCTCCAACTGCTGCTGGAGCTGCTGCTGCAGAGATTGAATCTGTTCCAGCTGCATTCTCTGCTGGGCCAGTTGTTCTCTTTGCATAATGAGCTGTGTCTCCCGTTCTGCTTGCTGTTGCTGTAGAACTTGCTGTTTGATTGTCTGCAACTCATGAATCTCACGCTGGACAAGCAGTTGTTCTTTTTCTCTGTGTCGCTGGAGCTCCATACGATCTCTTTCAAGCTCCTCTTGTAGGCGCTGCTGGCGCAATTTTTCCAGTTCAACCCGCTCTCGCTCTAGCTGCAGCATGTGCTCTTGTTGTTGACTCAGTCTTTCTTCTTCCTTATTTTTCTGTACATCCATTGGAGGAGAAAGTTTGGAACTTGGTGTTGCTATGGCAGTAATGTGGGGTGTCATTTGTGCCTGGGCCTGTGCTAGCACTGTTTGTGATTGAGGGTGAGTGATGGATTGGACTTGAGGCTGGGTATGAGTTAATGATAAAGGTTCAGTTTGAGGTGGTAACTGCTGTGACTGCATTTGGGCCTGCATTGGCTGGACAACTGGAGGCTGGCTTGAAGCTTGAGAGAGGGATGTAGCACTGTGTGAAGTAATTTGAATGTCTTGTTGTTCTGCCTGTGTTTGCATACCAGGAGCTCGTACATTCTGTGCCCCTAAATTTGCTACAGATAGCGTTGATAGTATAGTGGCAGCTGTATGAGTAGCAACAGTTATTAAAGGCTTTCCAAGGTACACAGGTGTGTCCTGCTGTGAGCTGCTGGTAGCAGGTACACTTCCTGGGGTTGGTACTGAAGTAGGATACTGGTTTGAAGTAGGGTATGGGTATGATCCCTGTGTGGACAGGGGCATTCTAGGAGTCACTTGAGGCAACCTAGTAAGGCTAGCGAATGGTACAGCAGTTACTCCTGTAGGATATGGTCTGTATATTCCTCTTGGCATTGGACACAGGGCAGAGGCAGGCTGGGTGGTAATTGGCAAAGTAGAGGCTATTGGAGCATTTATGGTAGAATATATCATGCCATCACCTCCTCTCATAGGAGCAGGGTACAAGGCGCGTATACTTGCTTGTCTAGCGTTTATTAGGTTAGTTAGGGTTCCATTTGCTGTTGGTCTTCCATCAGGGCCATATAGTAGATTTGCTCTAACAGATGTTAAGCTTTGTTGTAGATTTAGTCTAGCTAATGGTCCACCCCTTCCTGCTCCATATGGTATAAATTCATGATTACTTCCATATCGGCTCCCAAACTGGTCCACTGAGTTAAGAGCTGCACACATTCGACTGATCTCCCTGGCAGTAGTTGCACTGTATTGTGCCAGATTGGAATCCTGTGATCCTGTTAGGTCACGTGGATTATACCCATATTCAGAATTGATATTTGACATGGAGCCATATCGACGCATGGGTAATGGAGAACCTGAAAAATCTCCTTGGTGTCGCAAGTCAGTGTATGATCCATACTGTGCTCCCATTCCAAAGTATCCACCATCATAAGCCTGATTCATACTGTTAAGATCAACTGCTGTAGCCCCTTGGACATTAGTCTGATAGTGCTGAGGACCAGCATCAGTCATGGAAGGCAGATTTGTGTCAGACATTGAAGGTTGCATTCTTCCTGAGGTGAGTAGGGGGTAGGATTTATGTTCCTCTGCTACTCCTTGTGTAGCTGGCACTGGATGTTGTGGCTGCTGGCCAGTATTGTAGTGTGATGGATGGGTAGGATGGGCAGTTTGAGAAGTTTCAGTGGTGGGACTTCTATCTGATGATACTGTTGTAGGCTTCTGAGTGAGTGACCCTGAACAGGAACCAGCAAATGGTAATTTGTAAACAACATCACAACAAGCCACTTGGTTTTCTGGTTTAATCTGTCCAGTAAGATCCAGGAGCTGAGGAGGGGAAGGGGGCTCCTCATGCTTTACTAAATGAGTCACTGTGCCCCCCTGTGATGAGCTGTTCTCATCAAGTTGCACCATCATGACATGGGGCTTACCTGTAGACAAGTTAATTGCTGCTGGCTTATTCTTTAGCTCTATAGCAGTTCCACCATAGATGTCATGAGGTACACTCGAAACGGGAGCCCCAGACACAGACTGTGGAGTCAGGGGGGGCGCTCTAGGAATGGTACTAGCCGTCACTACAGGCTGGGCACTGCCTGGCTGGCTCACTACAAGGTCTTTTTTCAACAGCAATGGCTGGACCTGATTAGCCAAGTTGTAGCGTGCAAAAGAAGACTGCTGTTGATGCTGCTGGAGCTGCTGCTCAAGGAGCTGTTGCTGCTGAAGGAGCTTCTGCTGCTGTAACTGTAGTTGTTGCTGTTGTATACCCAGATTCTCTAGGCAGGCATCAATTTTAGGAATAGATGGGTCTATAATTGGTGACTTAGTCTGTGTTAAACATACAGCTGATGCAACACACTGGCCCAGGTCCACACGGTTTTGCAAAGGATCTCCATATACCACTTGCTGTTTGGGTTGAGACATAAATGTGGAACCTGCAACTGTGACACTAACTGTGGTTGGTGTTGATACAGATACATGTGGTTGCTCTTGTGCATTCAGGTTCATGATAAGAGGTTGCACAGCTGTGTGCCGACCAGATGGCTGTTCTGCTCCTAAAGAGTATCTTCGTGTGTCAGATGCCAAGGATGTTAAGTCCATTCCTTGTTCTGTCATTATAATTGGTGCAACTCTGAGTGGGGCTCTCAAATCCACCACATTACTGCTTGGATATATTTGACCCTGCCCCACAACTTTTGAACTGCCTGAAACATTTGAGATTTTACATGGAGATATGTTTTCCATAGACAGTGATCCATGACTATGTGTGGTTGTCGTCACTGTGCTAATGCCAACATTTACCTTTTCAACATTTTGAAGCTTCTGTGACGAATGTTTAGGAGACTGTTGTGGGGATGATGGGGAACCTGTTGAAGGGGGCTGTGAGCTATACAAGGTTTTACAGTTGACCTGCGTTGGCGATGACAAAGGGGAAGTGGATGAATTTACAGTAAGGGGCTTGGCAGGACTAGTTGTGTCAGAGCCTAGTGTTATCACCATTACTGGTGATTCTTGAGAAGACTGTTGTCGAGTGAGACGTGGTGACGTTGCCCTATGAGGCGCATGAGCTCCATAGGATGATGCAGCAGAAGGACCACCAGGCAAGGATGGCAGCTGTCTAGTAACACCACTGGGTCGCATGGATGGTGCATGTGTTGGGCTTTGTGCTGGAGAAGTGGTGGGGGAGACTGGGGGGCTAGGACCTTTGAAAAGGGAGAAGACTTTTGAAGTGAGGGATGATGCTCCAGCTTCAGATGATGCTGTCTGTGTTGGCCTCTGGGAGCCTGTTCTGGAAGTGGCAGTCATTGCGCTGCCTGCCTGTCGAGTTGTGGAAGTCTGACTAACTTGTGCTTTAGTTGTGGCAACTCCAACAACACCTTCAATTTTGGCACTCTGGGTCATCATTCTATTTTGTGTTTCTTTTGATAAATGCTGTGCTGCATGAATTCCTGGGATTCGTGGGTCACTCCCAGTTGTGGAGAAAGACATAGGTGCAGTGACCTGGGTGGGGCTTGAGCCAGGGGTTAAGACAGTTCCTGTTTCTAGATGATGTTTACTGTCAGGCTGAGGGGCACCTTTCTGCTGATTGTTAACTGATTGTCCTTGCTTCTGCATGAGTTGTGCTTTCCGCATCATCTCCTCATAGACCTCCTCTGCACTTTTTAATGTTTTATCAAGTGGTGACACTGCTGATGTCTTTTCTGTAGGGGAGTACAGCGATGTAAAGGTGGGAAGGTTGTATTCATTTCCTGACTTGTAGAGCTTTCCACCAATCATTTCAAACCCCTCTGCCTCTGAGTCCATGGAAGGTGAGTATTCAGAGCATGATGATCTGTGAAGTTCCTCCATCTCTGCTGCTTGTCTCAGCTCCTCTGTTGGTGATGCATCCTCAATTGGTGAGAGGTTACTAGGGGGAGTTTTGGATCTTTCCCTGCGCCTCTGTGCACGTAGCTCCTCTTTATCTCTCTTTGTTTTTCGGGCTGTGCTTCGGATCCTCTGTTGCTCGAGATCTCTCATTTGTTCCTGTTCTCTAAGTAGCTCTTCTTCCTCTCGTAGCTCATCTTCTTCAGATGAGTCCTCAATAGTGGGTAGCAGTGGTCCATGAGACCGGTGTCGAGCCTTCCTCTGCTGCTTTGCCTCCTCTAGTCTTGCCCTGCGACTGGGACTGCTGTCACTGTCATCTTCCATAGATGATACAGATGTTGGGGATGTTCCAGAGGTGTAGCTGGGAGTGGTGGCAGGTAAAGTAGATGAATATTCCCCCTTGGACCTCTCCTCTGGAGATCCAGTCAAGCTCTCCATCTCCAGCTCTGGTTCTCTAAGGTCATGCTCAGTACTGAGCTCCATGTCTCGACTGTAGCTGTTGGTATTGTTCAGCTCAATGGTCTTAAACCGACGAAGGCCTCCTTGAGAAGCCATTACAACATCCTCTTCTTCATTTGTCTTATAAACACCTTCTGATTCCTTGGTGTCCTCCTCAAAACTACTAGAATGGTGAGAGAGTCGTCGTCTCTCCTTCCCCAAATCCCCACTTGTTTTATGTCCCCTTTTAGGTTTCTGGTTTCCGTATTCTTCCAGGTCCTCTTCATCAGCACTCATCTCCATAATTTGTCTCCTCATGAAGTCCTCATCTGGTAAATCTTTATGTGACTTTTTCTGTCTGAGTGGCAATGGTGAGAGACCACTTTCACTGCTGTCTTCCACATAATCATGGCGCAGCTTACAACTGAGGTCATCCTCTGATTCTTCTCTTGCTGCATCATCATCAGGACTATACTCCCGGTCCTGTCCAACAGACAGTGAATGTGGCCTCTGTTTCTGGTCTGAGACAGCTTTTGACTCTAGTAGAGGCTTCATGGAGCTCTCCAGTTGGGTGATTTCAGAAGGGATTGAAGCACCTCTTTCGTTGAGCTTGATTCCCTCCTCCTGGATTTGGCCTATGATCTCCCCTTGAGAGCTAGAGATCCCATCAGAGGAGTAGCCAGTGTCACTTAAACTCTGCGTACTTGATTTGTTGTAATCCTGGAAAAAGAAAGAAAGAAAAAGAATAAGGTCAGAAGCAAGTAAAAGGCATGGTTTTTTCCTAGATTAATTGATGGCAAGATCTATTACATGCCTCAGTGCACGCCTTGAATCCTACGGTTTCACCAGATTCATCAGCAGTGACATTATGAGCATTTTTCTTTTTTTTTTTTTTTTTTTTTGTAGATCATATGGAATAGAATTAAAGCACTGGACCTAATACACATGAGATATAGTCCCTAATACTGAGATATTAGCAAATAATTACACTGGGATTAACCAACTGTCACTCAAACCACCAGATATAGTAATACTTACTGTAAAGGTAGAATCAACCCAAAATATTTATTGTGGAACATGATTTGGTTTTAGAAATTGCATTTAGTTTTTCCTACAGTTCTTATAGAGTAACATATCTATTCACTGCATATGAAAAGGAGACAAAATTAATTTTAGAATTTTGTATTATTGTACAAAAAACATAAAAGGGGAATATTCAAATCCTGATCAGAAATTTTCTTTTGACTTGCAAGTGTGAAATAGGGTTTCAGATTGTAATAATTTATTAAATGTATTGACGCTACATTATTTTAATGACTTGGGTTGAATTTACCTTTATTATGTACACAGAGATGGATAAATAAACCAACACACAAAGTGAATACAACAGACAGTTGAATGTACAAACATTTACAGACAAATGTCATTTGTTTACATGCTCAGTTGCCATTTTTGATGCATTCTTCGAACCACTGAAGAATAATGAGAATTCATGAACATGCTCAGAATGCTGAAAAATATCACAAAGTGTCACACTAAACAAAAAGCTTGCATTTGACAAAATAATTTGTACAAAATGGGAAAACAGGCCATAGATAAGTGGTGGCCATTGGGACAACAATAATAATGATGACGATGATGATGATGATGATGATGATGATGATGAACCAGAGGAGGAGGAGGATTATGATGATGATGAAAAATATTATGAGGATAAAAAATATTTTAATGAACTGTATGTAATAAATGTTATTACATAGTGATCATAACAATTATTGATATCTCTTACTGAGTGTTGTTTTTTTAAGGATGAAGTATGACAGTAAGATAAAGATGGTAATGGTGGATGTAATTGTTACAAAAAAGAGAACAAGAACAAAAATTTAAAAAGATGACAACATGAAACAGTAATTACAATAATTATGATGCTGAGAATGAAGAAGAATTAAAGTTGGAACAAAATAAGATTGATATATAATGTTGATGACAAAGGCAATGATTTGGTTAAAGCAATTGACATGATGATGATGATGATGATGATGATGATGATGATGATGATGATGATGATGATGGTGAATGGAATGATAGAATGGAACAAAANATGATGATGATGATGATGATGATGATGATGATGATGATGGTGAATGGAATGATAGAATGGAACAAAAATATCAAAATGGTAAATCAAGAGTAACAGGTGAAAGCGAAGAAGTTGCAGGTAGCTCACTTCATGGTGTCTTGACTTCTGCACATCTTCAGCTATCTTCGTGTCTTTAGGTAAAGTGAGTGAAGTCTCTGACAGCGCCTTCTTTGGAGTACACTTGATGTCTTCTTTTAGAGATTTAGCTGTAACTTTAGTCTTGTCCTGGCTTTGCTGCTGTTTGCGGGTCTGGTTGTTACCTGTGGGTTTAGACTGGGTAGGTACTGCTTTTGAAGGGGTGGGAGAGGCCTTAGCATGGTTGGGTACTGTTTTACCAGGGGTTGATGATGTCTTGGTAGCAGAGGGATAAGAGGGTCCCTTAGTCTGACCAGTGGTCTGGGCAGACCCCTTTGCCTGGATAGGCCCTTTGGCCTGGCTAGGGCCTTTCACTTGGTTAGCAGCCTGAGCGGGGCTCTTACTTTGAATATGAGATTGGTTAGGACCTTTTATTTGACCAGGTCCCTTACTCTGAGATGAGGATTGTGTTGGAGCCTTGGTTTGGGAAGATGGTTGAGTTGAACCCTTGGGTGGAGAAAAGGGCTGAGCGGAACCTTTGGTTTGAGGGGATGTTTGGCTGAGCCCCTTGGTTTGAGTTGTGGGGCCAGCCTGTTTCACAGGAGAGAGAGGGCCACTTACTTGGGCACCCGGTGGTTTCTGTTGCTGTTGAGGACCTATGGGCCTAGGACCTGAAAGTTGATTGGACCCTTTCTGCTGAGGTGGTTGTTGATTGGCTGGAGCAGGTGGCCGGGGGGATCCCACTGGTTGTGTAATGGGGGAAGGAGTATCTCCCAAGCTTCCTGACAGGGCTCTCTGGGTCTGGCAGTTCAAACACAGCCATTCCTTCTTCTGAAAAACAAGAAAGAAACAAGAGCACATTCAGCAAGACTGTAAATAAAATAATAATGAAAAAAAGCAAATTGGTTTCTGGCAGCAAACTTTATTATTAATGCATCACACATCAGCAAGAACACTGTCAAACACCAACTCAAAGAGTTTCCCTAGGGTCATTTGATTTCACCTTTATGTAGCACTGCAGTCCCATTACTATTACATACTACATTATGATCAGAGGTGATGTGGTCAGGTTATTAAGTACATGATGCCAGCAATGACAGCAAACCAAAGGGGAGATGCTTTTATTTCTATGTAAGCTGACTCTAAGTAGTAAGCATTGGTATTTGCTTTGCTATTTTATGGTGTACCAAGGAGATAATGATTGCTGGATATAGAAACACTAATAAGTCTGTGAGGTAAATTAGAAAATTGTTGCTTTATAAACATTCAAGAAGTGCGAAGGACTGGTATAGTAAGTCTGAACAAGTGAATATTTAAAGCCTGTCCAACAAGTCCTTTCATCTCTCCAAGAAGACTTAATCATTTGACAACATTAAGCACTTTCAAACACCGTACACAGAGACAGGATGCATACAAATTAACTCATCTGAAATTAACTATGAGGGGTGCAACTACCAGCAGACCTTTTATGGAGACCACAGTAAACCTTCCAGGATTTGCCCTTCATGATCACCCACACTGAGCCTTATCTTTATAGGTAGTTACGATTCTGATGCTGCAAAAAGCCTAGAACAAAACCCATCAAAGACAGGATATTAATATAAAAAGATGCAGTTTCAGGTCAATGCAAGCGATCGATCAGAGTGCTCAATGGAAAGGAATGGCTATATTACAGGTTATGAAAGCTCGAATGTGAGGTGGTGGTGCCATGTTTGCAACCTAGCTCTCGATTTCTATGATAATCATCTGAGCCTCAGGCCTGGAGACACAGTGTTATTGTGTCACAGCCTTCTACAGCAAAACAGATAACCTCATAAACACCTCTACTGCTGATTACCATCTGTCCAATAAATAATTTCTTTTATTGGTGTCATGCCAAGACATAAATACAGAAGATGGAAACAACACTCCTGATAAATAAAAATAATGCAAGTGCTCAATGATGGTATCAGAGGACATCTTTACTGCAGTCTGAAAATCCATTCAAAATTCCTGTGAGGGTCACAGACACATTATTTACTATTCTGAATGTCCTTAGATTTCCTTCATATTGCAACTACAAATACAATCAAATATATATGTTTCAAGGATGAATGGTTTCTGTCACGTTTCTTCAAGAATTCTGACATAGAGGTCTGAAGGATATAATTAACCGAAATTAATAGAGAAAAACATACATCATGAATAAGAAAAGAGAGATAGAAAGAGCCATTCAGTCACCAAGAAACACATAACAGCATGGTTGGGATCTTAATCTAGAGAGCCATGAGGCCAGTTATAGGCCTGTCAGCCACAGTCTATCTTCTGTTTCTCTTCATACTAACATTGATCAGGCCTTGTGTGAGTGAGAGATTGATTATTTGGTTTTCTGCAGTCAGGGCTCGTTGTGTGCACATTCTCTCATTTCTTGGAGTAAACATTTTTTGCTCACTTGCCATTGGAACGATAGACACAGAAACTATCTTCTGACTTTTCCAGGAGGGTTAATTTTTGAACACAAAGGAATGTGCGAGCAATGGTTGGCCACCTGCTGAAGTGGGTGGTAGAGTAAACAAAGCTAATTTTACAATCCACCAATAATGTGATAAAACGATGATGAAGTTGAAAAAAGGAAGAGCAAGATGAAGATGATGATGGTGTGGGCGGTGATTCTGATGATGTGGAGGTGTAAAAGAGTGAGGAGGAAGAGAAAAATGAAGAGGAAGATCATGATGAAGATTATGCCCACAAAAGATGTAATTTAAATACAAATGATGTTGTTTGAAATGATGTTATTAATGCATATGATAAAATTAATAGAGGAATATCAATCATAATAATCAGCTACCATAGACAGCATGTTTCCTTGCCTGACAAATTAAAGAATCTTTTTCTCGCTTTCTCTTTTGAAATTCCTCTATTGTAGCCAGATTATTCACAATCTGTGGGGTCCCACAGATTCTATCTATCTATCTATCTATCTATCTATCTATCTATCTATCTATCTATCTATCTATCTATCTATCATCTGTCACACATGCACAGCTATACAGACTGTAAGCCTGCAGAGTTCCTCTGTTTATGACTGTCAGTATTTTTATTTTTTTGTTTGGATAGCTGCCATTCTTTATGGATAAATTGCCAGTATATTGTATTACTGGCAAATAGTGTCACTAACTGATATATTACAGAATATTTACCATGTAACAAACCTTATAATAACTCAGTCTTTATACTATATGGGTGATAAATTATGCAGCTTTCTCACATAAAAATGTGTTTAAAATCACAAAAGTTACATAAAAAATAAGCAGTGCAATACTGTATGCTGAAACATTATGCGTAATGTTGGTAGCTCCAAAAATCTGTAGCATAAAAGGTTCAATACAGACCATAACAGCTGTGAAAATTGCATCACTTACAACTTCAAACATTAGTGTGATGCTAAGTGGCACTAATAAAACCAAACATTTACCGTAGCTTATTAAGAGCAGAAATGAGGGTTACATTTTAAATCTATGTCTAACATATTTTTAATGATGCTATTTTTCAGTTCAAGATTAAAAAAAAAAAAAAAAANAAAAAAACCTTTCTTATCCTTGCCAAATCCTGCAGGAATCTGTTGTCTCACTTGAGACAACATTGTGTGGATAGAGCCACGCCATGAGAGAGCCATGCCAAATGGACAGACTCGCTTTGTTTGCATCTCTCTCAACTGCTCTACTGAGAGTCTATATATAAACTGGTACAGTGCTCTTAGAACTACCCATCTGTGCTGGTTCTTTTATCTGTAAAAAAAAAAAAAAAAAAAAAAAAAAATTGTTTTGTAGAAATGGCAGAAAATAAAAAGAAATTCTACCAAATGTGCACACAGGTACACATACATATGCATGCTATCACATATACATCCCATCTAAAGGTTTCACCCCCCAAAAAATCCTAGTCTATAAACTATGAACTTACTCACATTTTTCACTCTGCACTGCTTTTCAGGCAAATTCATAAAAGAACAACTTGAATAACTTTAATAACATAGTCATGACCATTTTTTAAAAAATCTTTTTCACAGAGCAGCTTTCTTCCTGCCATGTTGGCACTGCTAAACTCCCGTCTTTGCTCCTGAATCAGCACAACATTACTGTGTGGGTGAAAGGGAGGGAGCAAGGCCAAACTGGAGCTGGGAGTAGCAAATTATTCATGTGGAGTGCTTTAGCTTGTATAGCAGTGAGCAACGTGGGCTAAGCTTTCCACCTCCACCCACACTATGTGCAAAAAAATCAAGTCTGTATACAAACTGAGTCTTTGTGCTTCTGAGACAGGTCTTTAATGAAGCTTGAAAACAGATCAACCAAGTCGCTGTAGCAGTCCCCTTCACTTTTCTGCTGCCCACAAAGAACAGCTGTTTAGCACTCTGATAACAATACAAATATGAAGCTAAAGCAAAAATTCTAACATATTTTATTCAAACAGAAAAGAATTATTTACTGTGTCTAGTCTACTGCAACATGCTATTAATCAATAGAGGCGGTTTCACAGAACATGCAGGAACATTGGCTACTGTGGGGATTAAACTTGCATCCCTCTAACAATCTCTGACATCAGAACTGCAATAATCAAAGTGTTTATTGCATCTCTGATCTTAATCTACATGACAACTTTAAATTTGACACCTGACCTACAAATCTTTTGGATCTTTTCTCTGGCCAATGAGGTAAGAAATCGTGAAAAGGAGGCAGGTACAGGACAGAAACCTTTGATTGGAAAACAAGCATCCCTCTAGCAGCCACCCAGCTGAATACAGCCAGAACTGTTTTATCAGCTACAGACTTTCACTATTTACTGTTTATGCACAGTCAGCGTATGGCTGTGAACATAAATAATTCACCAGAAAACTCTATAAAAATTCATCTTGAAGTCATAAGGTAGTTCAGTCTGCCAGCTACTGTCTTATTTCATGGTAGTGCAGATTTTACACCATATCCATGCTTCTGATGTTTCTGAATTCTGTGTAAGGGTTTTGGGATTTTCAGTTTATAACATACCAAGAGTGATGCTGACAGATGTAATACATATGTGTATTTATGCATCCCTGTGTACTGCAGAAGGTGAACCTAAATTTGTCATGATAGAGAAAAGTAGATACTGTGTCAGTGGATACTGTGAAGCCCAGCAGTATAGTGATGCTCAGAGCTGGAAAAGCTGCCCTTTCACTGTCAAAATAATGAGAGACTGAACACTGCAGGTTACCACAAGGAAAAGGTCGGAGAGATTGATCCCATTCTCATAGATTGATCACATTCTCAGAGGAGCTTGCCATTACTGCCCTGATCACTCATATTGTTTATGTGTGTGTGTGTGTGTGTGTGTGTGTGTGTGTGTGTTTCTCAGAGGGATTCACTAGAAATTCATCAAACTATGTAAATGCAGGTTGTTTAAAGAGCATCATCATGTAAGGTAAGGTTTCACGAGTGTAAACTCCCACTAATAACTAAAACTAAAACCAGGCAAGTGAAAGAAAAAATAAAAGTGTTAAGTTTGGCCATCTTATTTCTTAAAGTGGTGCATTACTTTCAAAAATAATGCACTTCTTATTTTAAGAAATAATACACCATTCAATCTGGCCTGGGATCTTTGTATGTGGTCAGTCATGCATCTGTCTCTAACACAATGTTTACTGTCTCTCTGTATTTGGAACTACTAAAGTCAAAAAGTCTCAAAATGTAATGTGACTTGGAGCCAAGCACTCAAAAGCAGCAGATTAAGAACTCCAGGCTCCAAAGATTTTTTTTTTTCTTTTTTTTAAGGAAAAACAGTGAAATGGAAAACAGAGCCAACGGTGGCTTACTTCTGGCAAATACTGTGCAGGAAAAATGAAATGAAAAATATTTATTCGAAATGTGAGATATAAAAGCATAAAAAAGGCAGAAGAGTCTTCCTCAGAGTGTGACTAGGAGAGGATGTCAGACAGAGTATATCCCCATGCTAATCAATCAGTTACACAGTTCCAACATCACAATTCAAAACAAGACTTTGGCACTAGCTATTAAACAACAACAGCACATGCTTAAGGCAATGGATCATTTAAATCTAAAGCATTAACATTAAAAATCCATTATGTTTCTCTCTGTTGCAGTTTATGTAAGTCAGTGGTTCTTAAATGTGGTACATGTACCACATTTAAGTTTTTTTAATTCATGGAGACCGTGAAGTACCCTTTGGTGGTAGAACTGATGATTCTGGATATGTCTGCTGAGAATTAAAACAATTCTACAGAAATACAAATCCATGTAATTTCTGATATTGTGACAGTTTATTCAAAAATAAAATGTTCTTTGAGAAAATGTTTTTGAAGTTTAATTATTATTTCCTTTTAATTTCTTTAATAGCCTGATTTGGCCTGTGTGTACTGTGTACTTCCGTTCTACATGGGTGTCAATTTTTGGAGCAAAAACTCCCTCTTCTCCATCGAGA
The DNA here is from genome assembly GCA_014773175.1 of Lucifuga dentata. NCBI lineage: Eukaryota > Metazoa > Chordata > Actinopteri > Ophidiiformes > Bythitidae > Lucifuga > Lucifuga dentata. The sequence goes on along the minus strand of VXCM01000576.1, from coordinate 256,666 downwards.
AGAGAAGGAGGCCGGAAAGATTCACTCCTAAAAATAACGATGATATGATACATTACATGTTTGTACACCAGACTTTTTCAAACATTTCTGTAGTATTTCTCTTTTTTTTTTCTGAAATTTTTTCTTTTTTTTTTTGTCGTGTTTAACCCAAACTCACAAGTCACAAATCATCTCTCAGTAGTTGAAATGATGTAAGAAAAGCAAAAATGTCCCAAAAAGATGCTCAAATATCAAACCTACAGATCCAAACTGATGCTGATGGATCATCAGGCTTTAACATTTCCTACCCATAGAGGGAGCCAGAGAGAAAAGAATTTCACAGAGAGAAATGCTTCCCTGTGGAAGCATACACACCCACACACGCCCACAATAACATGAACGTACAAAACAGAAAAACAAGCTGCACACACAGAAATTAAGATTTAAGCATCTTACTAAATATTGCATTTGGAATAGACTGCAGAAAATAATTTTTAGCCTTTTTAATAATCTTTCCTCTCATTCCCTGCACAAATTGGTAGGCAGTCTATTTATTTTTTAGAACAAGATAAAGACAAGGAAGTAAATTACCACTTAGTAGCCCCTGTCCCATTTTACTTGTGCGAGCATACAGACATGAAGGCACATAAACATGTCAGTATATTTTGATATGCTTGATCAGCAAAGTGTACAAATGTTAGCGTGCACACATAATGTGTTACCCACACAGATCAACAGTGTACATAAATGTGAGCACGCAGATATAATGTGTGTTACCTAAACAACACAACCTCAGTATTGTCCTCTCACTGCCAGTCAGCTCACAGCAAGACTCTTTCTCCCACAGGGTTTCTCTGCCAGGAAGCAAACCACAAGCTGTGAGCAGAAAATGTCAGCTGTCATTAAATGCATCACATACATCACTGAGATACTTCAGGTGCTCATTACCAGGAAAATATAATATTTCCTCACTTTTAGTTTAGTATTTCAGAAATGCAGGTTGAGAATGTATAGAAAGATAGAAGGCTCAATAAAAGTAAAAGTATGAAAGGCAGCTAAAGTCTAATGTCCATAGGGATGTAAAATTAAAGGACCATACTGGTGATTGTGCATATTTGAGCTTAATATATTCAATTTTCATACATGTTATGTTACTGACAATCATTTCCCAAAGNGTGCATATTTGAGCTTAATATATTCAATTTTCATACATGTTATGTTACTGACAATCATTTCCCAAAGCATACTACTGGGACAGTGAAGTTAAAAAATATTTTCCTACCTTCCAGACCACCAGTTTCAGTTCATTCTGGTACACTATTAAAATCAACTTGTTGATATTTGAAACGTTCTTGGGATAGGTAATCCATCATTGCGAACAAGACGTGTTTTCAGGTTTTTTCCAAAGTTACATAATTTCAGCATTTTAGCACAATAAAAAGTGCGGAGTGATCTGAAAATGTACCAGGGAATATAGTCGCAAAAGAATACCTGTATTTATTGAAAAATTTAAATGACCATGACTTCATAAGGCTGCGCGTGACTATTAGCAGTGATTTTTTTTAAAGGTGAATAATATTTGATTTTGAAAAATTAAGAGATTTTGCAAAATATTAGGAAAATTGAAATAGGCCTGCAGTTTTATCCTTTGGGAAATAGTTGTCAGTCGTAACATGTATGAAAATTGAATATATTAGGCTCAAACATGCACGATCACTGTTATGGTCCTTTAAGTTAAAATATAGTACAAAATAAAGATGCAGTGCTCATTTTCTGAGGTGCATGCAAACCTTTTGAGTGGAAAAGAGTAGCTGAAGCATTACTGCACCAGTGCATGGCGATATAAAACATACACACTGCATGTCATCCATCAAGTGAAATTCCATCCTTTACTGATTCAACCATAGTTTTACTTCTAACTGACAAACCTTGTTTATTCTATATAATTCTCTAATGTAATTTCACAATGGCCTACACATCTTTCCTATCAAAACAGCCTTGTTCCATATCATGAGTGTGAAATATTTCTGACAACGCACAATAAAAGTGATAGCTATGTCAGCCATACCTAACCAATCCAAAATATAGGATAACAGCAGAGCTAGAAATTATAATAGTAATACATCATAAAATCATAATGATAATCCTTCAAGATGTGGGTCTCACAGATATTAATGAGGCACATGACAGGGAAGGTTATAATTAATTACAAACAAATGAAGGTCAGGGGAGCAGAGGGTCAGTGTGAATTATTAACTACTATGCACACATGCTGCCTGTTCTGAACAGGTGAGCACAGGGTGAGAATTGGGTGAAGGTTAATTTAAGGTGAGTGGGGAACTGTGTCAGGTATAGCTTGGTGGACACTCACAAACACACACATTATATTACATTACATTGCATACATACATAATTCAAGTGGGTAGCACCAGCAATCATAGAGTTAAAATTTTATTATCAATCAGTCTTTCTATTATTTATTTTTAGTTCATTGATTATTCTGGAAAATAACTGTAGACTTTGAAAGCAGGTGTATTTTCATACCTTCCTCTAGTATACTGTAACACTGTTGGCTATATGTCTATATTGTACTGAATTGAAATGACTTTTCATACTGGGCAGTGTCACATAAGTTTTTTAAAATAGATTTGAAGGTTTTATGGGTTGTTGTTTTTTGATTGTTTTAAAGAATAGAGTTTTATTAAATTTAATTCATTCTTGTCTCTCTATTCTCTAGTTATGCTGTTGTAACAAGAGGAAGCAATAAGACACATTCCTTGTGTGCAAATACTTGGCCAGTACGTTATTATGACTCTGATTTCAATACTGATAAATGTCCATCACAAATTTACTTCACAAATGATTGAAAATAATTAATATATTATCAAAACTGTTTTATCACATATTCAAACCTATATAGAATATGGTAGTGTTCAGTACAAGATTCAAAATTCTGGTAACTGTGATTGCTGCTGTGTTAAAGCCTTATTTGATCACTACAAATCTCTATTTCCTGTTGTGCACAGTTAGCGAGCAGTAGTTGAAGACAACCAAGTGCACAGAGCAAAGTGAGAGCAAGCACGTCACAGCAAGTATTTCAGTGCCAGGCTCTGCTCTGCCACACAATGCCACGACTTTGACAGTTCAGTAAGAGTGATCAGGTATATAGGTTAATCCCCTGGGACTCCTTCAGTGGAGCCACGTGGTCTGGCCTGTGGATTAGAGAGGAAATGAAGGATCATCCACCAAGCAAGCAGGACTCAACCCCAGTCACAGTCACTCATATAGATCTGTTCAATCTATTCAAGATAAATGCACTAAGTAGTTTGATGCTCATCACAAGTTTTATTGGTAATCTGGCAGAAGGATTGTATTTACTGATTAGCCACTTTTTTTAACCTTCAGGTCATGTTTCACTAATAGCAGAGCAACCAGCAGAAGATAAGATGGGCTATTTTTGAGTGGGCATGATGTTATTAGCCTACTTTACAACAAACCACAATTCAATCCATTTAGCCACAATAAATTATTCATTTCTGATGTGAAATGAATATAATTCTGTTCAAAACTACAATAATTTCTCAAATACAAAGGAAGCAAGTTGACTTGAGGTAATGGTGGGAGGCATGGCAAGCAGGCTTAATTTATTCCAAAAAAGTTAAAGTAAAAATGAAAAAGTGAAATTAACACTAATTTAAATGACAAACATAAGAAATAAGTCTAGTTATTGCATGCCCCAAAGCAAACATGGCAACAAAAAGGAAAAAAAAAGGTTTTCAGTCCAACTACCATTTTCTGTATCCAGCTCTAATCTGCAGCAGTAATTATCACATCTAACAAACAAATCTGAAAAGATGAAATTTCTCATTGTAGATTCTCACTGTAGATTCAATGAAAACCATGCTAAGTCACCAAAAAAAAAAAAAAAAAANAAAAAAAAAAAAAAAAAAAATTACATACAGAAAGTACATAATGTCAATACATATTTTTATGTAAAAGTTTCCTTCAAATGATCAGACAGAGTGATTGTGCAAGCAGATCATTCAGCTTGAGCCCCTTCCCTCACTTGAATATTGCATGAGTACGAAGCACAAACAAGTTTATTACTGTAGCTTTTACAACAGGAGATAGCCCCCAAATATTTCTCTATAGAGAACGGAGGCAAATCATCAATTGGACAATCTTTGACAGATCACACATCTCTACTTACACTTCAGTTACATTTACAGCTTTTTTTTTCTTTTTTTTTTTTTTTTANTTTTTTTTTTTTTTTTTAAAGCAGTGTGGTTTGTATATGAAATAATTGTTTTGTCATGCAGGACTCACATTTTAGCCATCAGTGTGTTGCTGCAGGACAGCAGTGTGTCATCTGTCATTAAGTGTGTCTCTGCTGTCACTCCTGGGGCTGAGTAGCAGAGGTCAGGTCAAGTTTTCTGCTTTTTATTTACAGATTCTGTCTGTTTCTGTTTGCTTCAACTGGGGCAACAGGTTCCCAGGTTTTTTTTTCCCAGCATGCATGACCTGCCGAGATTGGTGTGACTGCCCTGCTTCTATATTTAAACATAAATAAGATACAGTATGTAGCTTCAAGATGACAATTTGATACCACAAATTTGTTTTATAATAACCTTCAGTGCATCCTCATATCTCTTTTAGTGCTGATGCTGACACAGAAATTCGTGATTTAAAAAAAAAACAAAAAAAAACCCAACCTTTTTCTTAGATCTTGGCAGGTTTAGATTATGGTGCCTATAATGGTTACTGTTTAACAAGTTGAAAGATCATCAGCTGCCATCACTATAAGACGAAATGTACATGATTACCCATTCATTTTCTACACCTGCTTATTCTGTCCAGGCTGGAGGGAGGATGGAGACTATCCCAGCATACACTGGGTGAAAGGCAAGGTACATCCTGTATAGGTCACTAAGCTATCCCAGGGCTAAAAGAGTGTGAGACAAACACTCGTATTTGCACATTTAGAGTTTCCAGTTTACCTACCTACATGTGTTTGGACTGTAGGAATAAATCAGATCACCTGGAGGAAAGCCAGACAGACATAGAAATATATACTGTATGTTGTAAAAGTGTACAAATAGCATCCTTATCCATTAATCTTTATTTGTCCCCAAATGCAGCAGTGAAACTAAACATACAATAAAAACACTAAGTTATTTATTAAGGTAAAAACATAAAATAAAACAAATTGAGGGACTAACTGCATACATGCACATATATGTATATTTTATGTATGAACATAAAGTACAATGTTGCCTTTTATGATTATGACGACATAGTTTTAGATTTAATGCTCCCGTAGGTGCAGTGGCATCACTGGGGTTGGTGTCACCCAGTGCGGTATCTCCGTGACGGGCGGGTTCAGAGGTGATACCGACAATTCAAGTTGTCGACAGGGGGTGGGGGGTGG